>WNWK01043509.1:0-15464 GCA_009830355.1 Cherax destructor
GAGGATCCCTTGCTGGACACCCTCTGATGATGTGATTTCATGCTCTCCAAACAGGAGCATTGATTCCTTGCTATATCCAGCTGAAACAAAAGGGAAGAGACCACGTCTCTTTTTAGGAGATTAAATGCATTCTTGAAATTTAATTTAACCACTGCATTGTCCTCAGACAAGTTGTTGATATACGCCCTTGTTGCATGAACCGCAGCTTCACTTCTTTGAGAGACGCCAAAGCCAAGCTGGTTTGGTTGAAGCATGATGGCTGCCTCTGCGTGAATACTTCGGACAGCAGCTTTGGTGTTACGGGTATACCCTTGACCAATATTTTATATTGTGTGTATTTTTATCATAATGGTATATTGGAGATATTTCCGTTATTAGCTAAAACGAAAATGTCTTACTTTATACTATTATTTGATTTAGCTATGTTTTAGGTAGGATGTTACATTGTAATTTTATGTTTTACAATGTTAAAGTTTTACTGTGCCGGTCATGTAGTGGGAGACCACTAGTCATACTCCCGGTTACTTGTTTACGTACCAGCCGGCCTCCCCCCTCTGTCACGTGACCGACCTAACTTGAGCTTACCACACCGTGGTATTGTCAGTAGGTTCACACACCCTCTCCCAACAGGGAGTAGGTTCACACATCCACTCCCAACAGGGAGTAGGTTCACACACCCTCTCCCAACAGGGAGTAGGTTTACACATCCACTCCTGACCAGGAGTATGTTCATTGTCTTTCACAAGAGTAGTCATACGCTCTTTGGAGTTGGCTTGGGAAATTATTCCACCTTTAAGAGGGTTTGTTAAGTCCCTAGTATGGTTTGAAAATTGTCTATTCATCCACGACTTACGGTGATAGCTTGTATTAGCAGAGCTTTGGTCAGTATTCGGAATTATTGTCTCAAGAAAATGTATTTGATGTTTCAATTGATATTTCATACTTCTCTGCCTTTATGAAGGCAATAGTCTCAGTTATTGTATTGCGAAACGTTGATGTGAAATATTGTTTGTATGAAGCTCGTGTCATTTAGTATGAATATGGTACAGAGACAAGTAAAGTCATTTATCGACTGTTTTCGAATAAAGTTTATCATGATGTATTACACTGCAATATTATTATTATTATTATAATCAAATAGAAGCGCTAAACCACAGGGGTTATACAGCGCTGCAGGTTATTGTAGGATGCAGGGAGAGTGAGTTGTAAGAGGGAGATGGACGATTAGTAGGGTATGGAGTGCAAGATGACGGTGGATAGTGCAGGGGTGGAGGGTAGCAAGAGATCGAGGTAGAAGGGACTGAGGGAGGTGCTAGAGGTATAATCTTCAGAGTTTGTGTAGTAAGTCAGTTTCTGTCAAAAAGTCAACAAGAGAGTCAGGATTAAAGGAGTGTCCATCTGCAAGAAGGGAAGGTAAAGAAAGGGCCGCAGAGCGAAGACGTCGTTGGAGGTAAATTCTGCGTGCTCGTTGATAGAGTGGGCAGTCCAACAGGATATGTCGAACAGACACTGGAACCTGACAATGCTCACAGAGAGGGGCAGGGAGCCTCTCCATGAGATACCCGTGAGTAAGACGAGTGTGGCCGATGCGAAGACGGGAGAGAGTAGTCTCCCAACCTCGACATTGGTGACAAGAAGAAGGCCAGAAACCTATAACCGGTTTAATAGAATGAAGTTTGTTATTCAGCAGGTCAGACCAGCGTTGTTGCCAACGGTGCGAAGGTGGGTAGCAATGACCGCAAAATAGTCCGTGAAAGGAACACCTCTATATGAAACTGGAAGGTCATGTACTGCTGACCGCGCAGCAGTGTCTGCCTGTTCATTGCCCTGTACGTCAACATGACCAGGGACCCAACAAAAAACAATATCTTTATGCTTGCTAAAGATACGGCGTAACCAAAGGTGGATACGAAGAACTAGGGGGTGAGGTGTATCAATTTTACGGATAGCCTGTAAAGCACTAAGGGAGTCTGAAACGACCACAAATGGTGACTCAGGCATAGATGCAATACGGATAAGTGCCACAAGAATGGCATACAATTCAGCCGTAAATATGCTAGCCGAGGGTAATAGATGCCCTCGTACAACGCTGTCCGGAAACACTGCTGCGAATCCGACGCCATCAGATGACTTTGAACCATCGGTGTATACTGCGATGGCATGGGAATGAGAACGGAAGTGGTCTAGAAAGAAAGAGCGAGAAGCCGCCGTAGGTAGTTGGGCTTTCGCGCAAGGTAGAGGAATAGAACAGACACGGACAGCAGGAACTTCCCAAGGGGGTAGGGGAAACGGAGATGTCACATGAACATATAGAGGTGGGAGCTGAAGGGAAGACACCAGTGAATGTAGACGAAGAGAAAAGGGACGAAGTAAGCAGGGGCGACGAACAAATAAAGAGCGCCTACTAACATCTGTAACAATCCTATACATAGAAGGATTGCGGAGGTCATGAGAGCGAACATAATAGCGAATGCAATGTGCATCGCGACGATCGGACAAGGATGGAATGTTCGCTTCTACATAGAGGCTCTCAACCGGGGAAGAACGAAAAGCACCAAGGCATAAGCGTAATCCCTGGTGATGGATAGGATTAAGGCTGGAAAGAGTGGCAGGAGAGGCTGCCGAATATATCTGGTCACCATAATCGAGTTTCGATAGAATTAGGGCCGAATGTAGACGAAGGAGAGTTCTACGATCAGCTCCCCATGAAAAATGTGCGAGGGTTTTAAGGAGGGTCAGCCGGCTATAACAAGTCGCCTTCAGAGAGGTAATGTGAGGTTTCCAGGACAATCTGCGGTCAAACAGGAGGCCGAGAAACCTGACTGTATCACGTTCTGGAATACGTGAGCCGTATAGGTACAATGGATGATCAGAGACCACTGAACGTCTAGTGAACGTAATTTGATGAGTTTTGCCACTAGAAAATTTAAACCCGTGAGTGGTGGCCCAATCAGAAACCCGGTTGATGGCATGCTGGAGGGAAACTGCAATGAGGTGACAGTCAGCACCTGCACAAGCTATAGCAAAGTCATCCACATAGAGCGATGACCAAATATTGGATGGGAGAACAGATGCCAGATTATTAATAGCAAGCAGAAAAAGTGTTGTGCTCAGAACACATCCCTGGGGGACACCTTCAGCTTGGACAAATTCCCGGGAGAGTTCATTACTAACCCGGACCCGGAAATGTCTGTCAGTTAAGAAAGCCTTAAGAAAGAATGGTAGGTTGCCTCGGAGGCCTAAGGAGTGGGCCTGGGCCAAGATATTATATCTCCAAGTTGTATCATAAGCCTTCTCAAGGTCGAAAAAGATAGCGATAACCGAATGGTTATTCGCAAAGGCATTACGAATATACGTATCCAAGCGCAGCAAGGGGTCAATGGCAGAACGGCCCTTACGGAAGCCATACTGACTAGGGGAGAGACTACTATGAGTCTCTAAATACCACATCAAACGTCTATTAACTAGACGTTCCATCACCTGCAAACTGCACTGGTAAGGGCGATGGGACGGTAGTGAGAGGGATCACGTCCCGTAGCACCTGGTTTTCGAAAGGAGAACAATAGCAGACTTCCACAGCTGGGAATAACTCCTTGCGACCATATAAGATTAAAGAGTCGTAAGAGGACAGTAAGAGCAGACTGATGTAAATGCTGTAGCATACGAATATGTATGCCGTCTGGCCCAGCTGCCGATGATCGGCAAGCAGAGAGTGTTGCCTCCAGTTCTTGAAGGGTAAAAGGCACATTATAGGATTCTTCTCTAAGAGAAGAAAAATCTAAGGGCTTTAACTCGCTGGCAGACTTAGAAGAAAGGAACGAGGGGCATAGATGGAGCCCTGAGAAATGCGGACGAGATGATTACCAATTTCAGTGGCAACGGCAAGAGGGTGTGCTATATCGACACCAGCAACCTGAAGAACAGGAGCCGGGTCGGGGAGAATTTACCACTCAATTTCCGCACTTTCTTCCAGACTGCACTCATCGAGGAAGCCGAAGTGATAGTAGAAACGTAATCTCGCCAGCAAGTGCGTTTAGCATCACGTATGACACGGCGAGCAATAGCTCTCTTCTGCTTGAAATCAAGGAGTCTCTCTGTGGTTCTGTTATACCGATACCTGCCCCATGCAGCGCGTTTTAAACGCACTGCCCGAGCACAAGTAGGAGACCACCAAGGCACGCACTTCTGAGGATGCTTGCCCGAGGTTTGGGGAATAGAATGCGAAGCCGCTGTGAAGATGGAGGACGAAAAGAGATGTAAAACCTCATCAATGGAGGACGAGGTAGGAACCTCATGAAAGGCAGTAAGATGTGCGTAAAGGTCCCATTTCGCCCGGTCAAATTGCCAGCGTGGGCAATGAGGAGGTGGAGAAACAGAGGGGACTGTAGGATGATTGGGAAATGATCGCTGTCATGTAAGTCCGGGAGGACAGACCAGGTGAAGTCAAGGACAGTTGATGAAGAGCAGATGGAAAGATCGATGCAGGAGAAAGAATGAGTTCGGGATCAAAATGGGTAGGAGTACCCGTATTTAAAACATGGAGGGAAGAGAAGCAAGAAATGCCTCCAACTGAATGCCACGGGAGTCACAGTGCGACCCTCCCAGAGAAAGTGGTGCGCGTTAAAATCGCCAAGTAATAGAAGGGGTGGCGGTAAGGAAGAAACCAGAAAATCAATACCTGGGATAGACAATGCCCGCGAAGGGGAGAGATATAAAGAACAGAGTGTATACCACTTATTCAAGTGGATACGGGCTGCGGTGTAATGTAAGGAAGAAGGGACATAGAGCTGACGGTATGGCACACCAGTGCGTATAAGAAGAGCACTTTCGTTAAAGGTTCCATCGGAAAAAGGATCCGATGAATATAACAAATTATAGCCTGAAAAGGGCCTGATAACAGTGGATTGTAGTTTGGGTTCTTGCAAACAGACCCCAATAGGGGAAAACTGGGAGAGCAGCACCTGAAGCTCACCCCTGTTACCCCTGAGGCCTCGGATATTCCACTGCAAATAAGCCATGATTTATGGAGAAAAAGATAGAAGTGGTAGTGAGAGGAAGCTATGGACTAGGGTTAGAAAAGTCCACGTGTGGAGGCAGCGGAAGACCTGTAATCAGAGAGGGAGGAGGAGGACGTGAAGTAAGAGGGGGTTGAGACGAAGAAGAGAGATTAGGAACCTCAGACGGAGTAGTGTCCATCATCGGCCCAGTCTCTGAAATATATTCTTCAATAGCTTCCAGTGTTTCGGAAGTCAAAGATGCAGAATGGGAGACTACATTAGAAATGGAAGAAACTATCGGGGAGTCTAGAGACTGTACTAAAGTAGAGGACGAGGAGGTAGAAGAGGGAACTGTCGTAGGGACTTGGGAGGGGACAGGGGATGAAGGTAGTGTATGAGGAGGAGGATGAACCTCCACACACGTTACAGAACTAGTCGGAGGCGAAGAACCTGGCAATAGGGATTTTTGCCGGGCTTATAAGAGGGGCGCTGAGGTTTAGGTGTAGTACGAGGACGTGTAGACTCAGAACTGGCGAGTGAATAGAGGAAGGAGTGTGGATAGTATGGGAAGCCGAGGTAGGGACCTCGGAGCCAAGAACTTCAAAGGATTCGAGACAGGGGTGACGGAGGATGAGGCGACCACAGAGGAAGCCGTGGAAGTTGGGACCCCAGAAGCGGGCGACGTTTAGCAATGCGAGAATAAGAAATACGGGAAGTTTCCCTTGAAGGCGAAGATGAGAGACAGCCATAGCATAGGAGAAGCCTTCTGCCTCTTTGAGACAACGGATTTCCTGCTCATTCAGGTAAACCTGACAACGGCGAGAATATGAAGGATGTGCCTCATGACAGTTAAGGCAAGAGGAGGTAGAGTACAAGAAGAACTGGTATGGTCGTCAGCACCACAGATAATAATAAATAGTTAAAATTAATATTTATATTTTTAATATTAAATCATTAATTAAAACTATTTTTATAAATATTTAATATTTAAAATACATATTAAATGAAAAGCAAAATGATTTACTATTTCGATTTTACGTTTGAGTTTTGGCAAAATTTTTTAAAATTTAGATATCACACTTTTAAATAGAATTTACTATTGAAATTTATGGAAAAGTGAAATTATGATTTTCTTAAAGTACCATAGGTTATTTTATTAAAATATTTTTCAAATCTTGAAATGTAATCGTCAAATGCAATAAAATAAGTTTTAAACATTTTAATATTTATAATTATTTATTTTAAAAATCCATTAAAAATTATAAAATAATATTTTATAGAATATTTCAATTATTTCAAATACATAATTAAAACTCAGAAAATGTTAAATGTATTATTGCATATTGACGTTTAAGCGTTTGGTTTTCTAAACTCATTTTTTAAAATCTTAATTATCAATTAAATAAATTTCAGAATTAATTTTAGGAAAATAAGAAAATTTTAGATTTAATTGAAGTTATTAGTATATTTTAAAAAATTTGATTTTGAAAACTTCTAAATAAAATACTTTTAATTTATATTTAATTATTAATATTAAATATTATTAAAATATTTATATAAATATTTTCAAAAATTAAATGAATAAAATAATTTTAGCATTTTATTTAATTTTATTTTCAAAAATTTAAAAATATTATAATTAAATAATCTATGAATAATTTAAAGTAGCAAATTATATTTCTTTAGAATTACTCAATATTATAAATATTTTCAGAAATTCCTTGAAAATGCCTTAAATCGTCAAAAATGCAATAAACTGAAGTTTTAAAGCAATTTTGAATATTTATTAATTATTTACATATTTTTACAAAATCCCATTAAAAATCTATAAAAAATCAATATTTTTATAGAATATTTCATATTATTTTCGAAAAATACATGTAACATTAAAAAGCTCAGAAAAATGTACTAAAATGTATTTTATTGCATATTTCGACGTTTTAGAGCAGTTTGAGTGCTTTTCTGGCAAAACTCATTTTTAGCTAAAATACTTAGATTATCACACTTTTAAATAGAATTTCTACTGCAATTGAAATTTATGGGAAAAGTAAGCAAAATTTTATGATTTTCTTTTAGGAAGCTTACTCATAGGTGTATTTTATCTAAAAATATTTTTCAGAAATCCTTGAAAATGCCTTCAATCGTCAAAAAATGCAATAAAATAACGTTTTATAGCATTTACATATTTACATATTTTTAAAAAATCCCATTAAAAATCTTAAAAAATCAATATTTTTATAGAATATTTCATATTATTTTCGAAAAATACATGAAACATTAAAAAGCTCAGAAAAATGTGCTAAAATTTTTTTATTGCATATTTCGACGTTTTAGAGCGGTTTGAGTGCTTTTCTGGCAAAACTCATTTTTAGCTAAAATACTTAGATTATCACACTTTTAAATAGAATTTCTACTGCAATTGAAATTTATGGGAAAAGTAAGCTAAATTTTATGATTTTCTTTTAGGAAGCTTACTCATAGGTGTATTTTATCTAAAAAATATTTTTCAGAAATCCTTGAAAATGCCTTAAATCGTCAAAAAATGCAATAAAATCAAGTTTTAAAGCATTTTTAATATTTATTAATTATTTACATATTTTTAAAAAATCCCATTAAAAATCTATAAAAATCAATATTTTTATAGAATATTTCATATTATTTTCGAAAAATACATGAAACATTAAAAAGCTCAGAAAAATGTGCTAAAATAGTATTTTATTGCATATTTCGACGTTTTAGAGCGGTTTGAGTGCTTTTCTGGCAAAACTCATTTTTAGCTAAAATACTTAGATTATCACACTTTTAAATAGAATTTCTACTGCAATTGAAATTTATGGGAAAAGTAAGCAAAATTTTATGATTTTCTTTTAGGAAGCTTACTCATAGGTATATTTTATCTAAAAAAATAATTTTTCAGAAAATCCTTGAAATGCTTAATCGTCAAAATGCAATAAAATAACGTTTTATAGCATTTTTTAATATTTATAATTATTTACATATTTTTAAAAAATCCCATTAAAAATCTTTAAAAAATCAATATTTTTATAGAATATTTCATATTATTTTCGAAAAATACCTGAAACATTAAAAAGCTCAGAAAAATGTGGTAAAATAGTATTTTATTGCATATTTCGACGTTTTAGAGCGGTTTGAGTGCTTTTCTGGCAAAACTCATTTTTTAGCTAAAATACTTAGATTATCACACTTTTAAATAGAATTTCTACTGCAATTGAAATTTATGGGAAAAGTAAGCTAAATTTTATGATTTTCTTTTAGGAAGCTTACTCATAGGTATATTTTATCTAAAAAAATTAGTTTTTCAGAAAATCCTGGTAAATGCTTTAAATCGTCAAAAAATACAATAAAATAACGTTTTATAGCATTTTTTATTATTTATCAATTATTTACATATTTTTAAAAAATCCCATTAAAAAACTTAAAAAAATCAATATTTTTATAGAATATTTCATATTATTTTCGAAAAATACATGAAACATTAAAAAGCTTAGAAAAATGTGCTAAAATAGTATTTTATTGCATATTTCGAAGTTTTAGAGCGGTTTGAGTGCTTTTCTGGGAAAACTCATTTTTTAGCTAAAATACTTAGATTATCACACTTTTAAATATAATTTCTACTGCAATTGAAATATAGGGGAAAAGTAAGCAAAATTTTATGATTTTCTTAGAGGAAGTTTACTCATAGGTATGTATATTTTATCTAAAATAAATAATTTTTCAGAAAATCCTTGTAAATGCTTTAAATCGTCAAAAAATGCAATAAAATAACGTTTTATAGCATTTTTAATATTTATCAATTATTTACATATTTTTAAAAAATCCCATTAAAAATCTTAAAAAATCAATATTTTTATAGAATATTTCATATTATTTTCGAAAAATACATGAAACATTAAAAAGCTCAGAAAAATGTGCTAAAATAGTATTTTATTGCATATTTCGACGTTTTAGAGCGGTTTGAGTGCTTTTCTGGCAAAACTCATTTTTTAGCTAAAATACTTAGATTATCACACTTTTAAATAGAATTTCTACTGCAATTGAAATTTATGGGAAAAGTAAGCAAAATTTTATGATTTTCTTTTAGGAAGTTTACTCATAGGTGTATTTTATCAAAAAAAAATAGTTTTTCAGAAAATCCTTGAAAATGCCTTAAATCGTCAAAAAATGCAATAAAATCAAGTTTTAAAGCATTTTTGAATATTTATTAATTATTTACATATTTTTAAAAAATCCCATTAAAAATCTATAAAAATCAATATTTTTATAGAATATTTCATATTATTTTCGAAAAATACATGTAACATTAAAAAGCTCAGAAAAATGTACTAAAATGGTATTTTATTGCATATTTCGACGTTTTAGAGCGGTTTGAGTCCTTTTCTGGCAAAACTCATTTTTTAGCTAAAATACTTAGATTATCACACTTTTAAATAGAATTTCTACTGCAATTGAAATTTATGGGAAAAGTAAGCAAAATTTTATGATTTTCTTTTAGGAAGCTTACTCATAGGTATATTTTATCTAAAAATTTTTTTCAGAAATTCCTTGAAAATGCCTTGAATCGTCAAAAATGCAATAAAATAACGTTTTATAGCATTTTTGAATATTTATCAATTATTTACATATTTTTAAAAAATCCCATTAAAAATCCTAAATAAATAAATATTTTTATAGAATATTTCATATTATATTCGAAAAATACATGTAACATTAAAAAGCTCAGAAAAATGTGCTAAAATAGTATTTTATTGCATTTTTCAACGTTTTAGAGCGGTTTGAGTGCTTTTCTGGCAAAACTAATTTTTTAGCTAAAATACTTAGATTATCACACTTTTCAATAGAATTTATACTGCAATTGAAATTTATGGGAAAAGTAAGCAAAATTTTATGATTTTCTTTTAGGAAGCTTACTCATATGTGTATTTTATCTAAAAAAAATAGTTTTTCAGAAAATCCTTGAAAATGCCTTAAATCGTCAAAAAATGCAATAAAATCAAGTTTTAAAGCATTTTTTAATATTTATTATTTATTTACATATTTTAAAAAAAATCACATTAAAAACCTTTAAAAATCAATATTATTATAGAATATTCATATTATTTTTCAAAAAATACATGAAACTTTAAAAATATCATAAAAATGTGCTAAAATGGTATTTTATTGCATATTTCGACGATTTAGAGCGGTTTGAGTGCTTTTCTGGCAAAACTAATTTTTTAGCTAAAATACTTAGATTATCACACATTTAAATAGAATTTCTACTGCAATTGAAATTTATGGGAAAAGTAAGAAAATTTTATGATTTTCTTTTATGTAGCTTACTCATAGGTATTTTTTTTTTTTTTTATTAACACATCGGCCGATTCCCACCAAGGCAGGGTGGCCCGAAAAAGAAAAACTTTCATCATCATTCACTCCATCACTGTCTTGCCAGAGGGGTGCTTTACACTACAGTTATAAAACTGCAACATTAACACCCCTCCTTCAGAGTGCCGGCACTGTACTTCCCATCTCTACAACTCAAGTCCGGCCTGCCTGTTTCCCTGAATCCCTTCATAAATGTTACTTTGCTCACACTCCAACAGCACGTCAAGTATTAAAAACCATATGCCTCCATTCACTAATATCAAATACGCTCACACATGCTTGCTGGAAGTCCAAGCCCCTCGCACACACAACTTCCTTTACCCCCTCCCTCCAACCTTTCCTAGGCCGACCCCTACCCCGCCTTCCCTCCACTACAGATTTATACACTCTTGAAGTCACTCTTTCTCGTTCCATTCTCTCTACTTGTCTAAACCACCTCACCAACCCCTCCTCAGCTCTCTGGACAATCGTTTTGGAATATTTTATCTAAAAAAATATTTTTTTCAGAAATTCCTTGAAAATGCCTTGATTCGTCAAAAAATGCAATAAAATAACGTTTTATAGCATTTTTGAATATATATAAATTATTTACATATTTTTAAAAAATCCCATTAAAAATCTATAAAAATCAATATTAATTGACAATATTTCATATTATTTTCCAAAAATACATGAAACATTAGAAAGCTCAGAAAAACATGCTAAAATGGCATTTTATGGCATATTTCGAGGTTTTAGGACGGTTTTAGTGCTTTTCTGACAAAACTCATTTTTTAGCTAAAATACTTAGATTATCACACTTTTAAATAGAATTTCAACTGCAATTGAAATTTATGGGTAAAGTAAGGAAAATTTTATGATTTTCTTGTAGGAAGCTTACTCATAGGTGTATTTTATCTAAAAAAATAAAAGTTTTTCAGGAAATCCTTGAAAATGCCTTAAATCGTCAAAAAATGCAATAAAATCAAGTTTTAAAGCATTTTTGAATATTTATTAATTATTTACATATTTTTAAAAAATCCCATTAAAAATCTATAAAAATCAATATTTTTATAGAATATTTCATATTATTTTCGAAAAATACATGAAACATTAAAAAGCTCAGAAAAATGTGCTAAAATATTGCATATTTCGACGTTTTAGAGCGGTTTCAGTGCTTTTCTGGCAAAACTCATTTTTAGCTTAAATACTTAGATTATCACACTTTTAAATAGAATTTCTACTGCAATTGAGATTTAGGGGAAAAGTAAGCAAAATTTTATGATTTTCTTTTAGAAAGTTTACTCATAGGTATATTTTATCTAAAATAATTAGTTTTTCAGAAAATCCTGGTAAATGCTTTAAATCGTCAAAAAATACAATAAAATAACGTTTTATAGCATTTTTTATTATTTATCAATTATTTACATATTTTTAAAAAATCCCATTAAAAAACTTAAAAAAATCAATATTTTTATAGAATATTTCATATTATTTTCAAAAAATACATGAAACATTAAAAAGCTTAGAAAAATGTGCTAAAATAGTATTTTATTGCATATTTCGAAGTTTTAGAGCGGTTTGAGTGCTTTTCTGGCAAAACTCATTTTTTAGCTAAAATACCTAGATTATCACACTTTTAAATAGAATTTCTACTGCAATTGAAATTTATGGGAAAAGTAAGCAAAATTTTATGATTTTCTTTTAGGAAGCTTACTCATAGGTGTATTTTATCTAAAAAAATATTTTTCAGAAAATCCTTGAAAATGCCTTGAATCGTCAAAAAATGCAATAAAATAAGTTTTATAGCATTTTTGAATATTTATAATTATTTACATATTTTTAAAAATCCATTAAAAATCTATAAAAATCAATATTTTATAGAATATTTCATATTATTTTCGAAAAATACATGAAACATTAAAAGCTCAGAAAATGTGCTAAAATGGTATTTTATTGCATATTTCGACGTTTTAGAGCGGTTTGAGTGCTTTTCTGGCAAAACTCATTTTTAGCTAAAATACTTAGATTATCACACTTTTAAATAGAATTTCTACTGCAATTGAAATTTATGGTAAAAGTAAGCGAATTTCTACTGCAATTTAAATTTATGGGAAAAGTAAGCAAATTTTATGATTTTCTTTTAGAAGCTTACTCATAGGTGTATTTTATCTAAAAAAGTTTTTCAGAAAATCCTTGAAAAATCCTTAAATGTCAAAAATGCAATAAAATCAAGTTTTAACATTTTGAAATATTAATTATTTCATATTTTAAAAATCTCATCAAAATCTATAAAATCAATTTTTATAGAATATTTCATAATATTTCGAAAAATACATGAACATTAAAAAGCTCAGAAAAATGTGCTAAAATGGTATTTTATTGCATATTTCGACGTTTTAGAGCGGTTTGAGTGCTTTTCTGCAAAACTCATTTTTAGCTAAAATACTTAGATTTTCTACTGTAATTAAATTTATGGGAAAAGTAGCTAAATTTTATGATTTATTTTAGGAAGCTTACTCATAGGTATATTTTATCTAAAAAATAGTTTTTCAGAAAATCTTGAAAATACTAAGATCGTCAAAAATGCAAAAATAAAGATTTATAGCTTTTGATATTTATATATTATTTAATATTTTTAAAAATCCTTAAATTTTAAAAATCAATATTATTTATGAATATTCTTATTTTATCAAAAATACATGAAACATTAAAAATCAAAAAATGTGCTAAAATGGTATTTTATTGCATATTTCGACGTTTTAGAGCGGTTTGAGTGCTTTTCTGCAAAACTCATTTTTAGCTAAAATACTTAGATTATCAACTTTTAAATAGAATTTCTACTGCAATTGAAATTTATGGAATAAGAAATTTATTATTTTTTAGGAAGCTTACTCATAGGTGTATTTTATCTAAAAAAATAGTTTTTCAGAAAATCTTGAAAATGCCTTAAATCGTCAAAAATGCAATAAAATAACGTTTTATAACATTTTAATATTTATTATATTTACATATTTTAAAAAATCCCATTAAAAATCTTTAAAAATCAATATTATTTTTGAATATTCATATTATTTTTAAAAAAATACATGAAACATTAAAAATATCATAAAAATGTGCTAAAATGGTATTTTATTGCATATTTCGACGATTTAGAGCGGTTTGAGTGCTTTTCTGGCAAAACTCAGTTTTTAGCTAAAATACTTAGATTATCAAACTTTTAAATAGAATTTCTAGTGCAATTGAAATTTATGGGAAACGTAAGCGAAATTTTATGATTTTCTTTTGAGGAAGCTTACTCATACGTATATTTTATCTAAAAAATAGTTTTTTCAGAAAATCCTTTAAAATACAATGCATCGTCAAAAAATGCAATAAAATAACGATTTATAGCGTTTTTGAATTGTTACGGCCCCCTACCTAACAATGGTTGTTAGGTAGTTACCTTACCGGCGGCAGTCAAGGGGCTACGTCATCAGACCTGATGTTTGACTGCCGGGCCGGCTTGACTGACAGTGTCATCGAGACTCTCCCCTATTCAACACTGGAGAGTCCACCAGCTCACTGATATACTACTGGAGTTCATCAGTCAGACCTGCATGAGAGTTGCAGTGTGGTGCTGGTGACAAGCTCACTGACATACTACTGGAGTTCGCCAGTCAGACCTGCGTGAGAGTTGCAGACTCATGCAGTGTGGTGCTGGTGATTGCCTACAACAAGGAGAGCGGCAAGGTCACCAGAATCTACTATGTACCTGCGACGATGTACCTGCGACGATGTACCTGCGACGATGTACCTGCGACGATGTACCTGAGATTGTTTACCCAGAGATTGTTAACCGGAGTGTCAGGGTTTAAGTGGTGCATTCAGAGAGTTTGTGACGGTGGCACGACACAGGTTGAGTCGTGTATTTGGGGTGTGTCATAACGCGGTGTAAAGGCTTTAATTGAGAATGTGTTCATGATACAGGGGGCGTGCCATGTGGCACAGAGGTGTCGTGTGACACAGCGAGGGAGTCTTATGGCACAGGGAGAACGGGTGTCGTGGAACCCCGTATGCGTGCCATAAGACAGAGACAAGGGTGTCTGAGGACACGGTGGAGAAGGAGTATCATGACAAGGTGTGGTAGTGTCCTGCGTGACACTAGAAGATGGCAGCGACTTGACACTACACCGAATACTTGATTTTACTTGTGACTTTTATCTTGTACTGTGATTTTGTGTAAATAGGTTTTTACACAGATTATTAGATTATATGTTTTTATTCAGATAATATGCTTTTATATTAATAATATATATTTAATATAATAAAAATCTGAAAAATGAGATTTTACTTAGTATCCCAAACAGTCGTTTATTACAAATGCTTATTTTATTTGTAATATGAATATTTATATGTTATTTACATATTTTTAAAAAATCCCATTAAAAATCTTTAAAAATCAATATTATTATAGAATATTCATATTATTTTTCAAAAAATACATGAAACATTAAAAATATCATAAAAATGTGCTAAAATGGTATTTTATTGCATATTTCGACGATTTAGAGCGGTTTGAGTTCTTTTCTGACAAAACTCATTTTTTAGCTAAAATACTTAGATTTTCAAACTTTTAAATAAAATTTCTACTAAAAAGAAATTTATGGGAAACGTAAACAAATTTTATGATTTTTTTAGGAAGCTTACTCATAGGATATTTTAACTAAAAAATAGTTTTTTTAGAAAATCCCTTTAAAATACAATGAATCGTCAAAAAAAGCAATAAAATAACGATTTTAGCATTTTGAATATTTATATATTATTTACATATTTTTAAAAATCCATTTTTTTAGGAACACCATCATATTTTATCAAAAAAAAATTTTCAGAAAATCCTTGAAAAAAATGAATCGTCAAAAATGCAATAAAATAACGATTTATAGCATTTTTAAAATTTATATAATATTTATATATTTTTAAAAAAACCCAATTTAAAAAACTTTAAAAATCAAAAAAATTTAGAATATTCAAATTTTTTTTCAAAAAAAACATGAAACATTAAAAAAATCATAAAAATTTTAAAATTTTATTTTTTTTCATATTTCGACATTTGAGCGGTTT
>WNWK01043510.1:0-15464 GCA_009830355.1 Cherax destructor
GAGGGGTGAGGAAGGATGGCCGCACCCTTTCCCGGGGACACCCCCAAAAAGTTGTACTGCAAGGTGTTGGGTAAAAGTTCTTGATCACACCGGCCCCACAGCTGCCCCCTTTCTATCAAAAAAAACAGAAAATGTGAACAAATTTTTAGTGAGGGACCCCAACATACACACATACCCAATGACAAGCAACTACCACACACATATTACATAATATACAAATACCATTTTACACACTGACAGATGCTACATAAACACTCACAAAAAGTACCCCCTCCACTTTCCTCGAACACACAGTGAGACCGGTTGGCCTACTGGCCAATGATAGGTGATCCTACCACATCCACTAATCACCACCCCAGTGGTGGCTGATGGGAGCTGCAGTCCCCCAGATGCTCACTCCCATACAATGACCATCAACCTTACGCTAAATAATTTGCAACTGACAAATATAAAAGGAAAAAATCTTTGTATGTTGTTTTAAATGTACAGTCATACCGGTTACGATATTAATCCATCACAGATCGATCGAACCCAATTTATCGTTATCTGAATCAATTTTCCCAAAAGAAATAATTGAAAAAAAATTAATCCGTTCCGATTAAAAGTAGTAAAATAAAAATTTTTAGAATTTTTTGACATTAAAAAAACACAATTTAATGAACATTAAAGAAATACAAGTAAATATAGCAAAACATGTCATTTAATTTATTGAAGAGTTGTTGATGTGGGAAGCGGGAGGAGGGGAGAAGGTGTAGTAGTAGTTTTTGGGAAAGGGGGAATCCTTCCATTAACACTAGGTGCCAAGTTCTTTTCTGGGTTACTCCTTTTTTAATGCCATAGGACCAGCTTGAGAGTCACGGGACCTCAACAAAAATCTGTCCAGGGGCCTTGTCTGGCAATTCTTTAAAACATCCATGAAAGGAACACCACATTGCAGGTTGCCAGCACGGCCTGCAACAGCATGGTTAGGGGGATATTCATCCATAAAGCCTTGCACCCGCTCCCCATTCCACAAAACTTTAATCACGAAGAAGGCCCTTTTTCCATCTCTTTCCACCCCCCCTCCTCTGAACCATTGTCCTAATGTGGTCTCTTTTTGCTGTTGCTGTTTAAGCCCCTTTCAGACCAGTGGTTAGCTCTTGTTCTCCACCAACTGGGCCCATGGAGCTTTTTTGCTTTAAAAACTAAAAAAAGTGGGAAAAATGACAATATCTGTTTAATGTGTGAGTGGTGGTCCCTTGTAAACAATAGCACACCGCTCCCCGGGTGCCCACGCTGGGTGCCACGAACGCGTCGGGGGAAATCGTAAAACCGAACAATCATGAAACAGTCAATATTTTGACGTAAAAAAAGTATGCAAACCCATTTTATCGGTATCCGACGCCATCGCTAACCGAGGTATGACTGTAAATTTAAAAAACTCTTTTTTCCTTATTTCTAGTATATATTCTTTATAGTATAAAAACATATATCTCCTCGGAGTATAATATTAAAAGGTATTAACTAGGGATGTATCGGATAATAATAATCCCAGACATCATCAAATTCTTACATCGCATCCGCATCCGTATTTTCTAAATGAGACATCTGCATCGCATCCGCATCCGTATTTTCTAAATGCATGAGACATCCACAGCATTCGCATCCGTATTTTCCTAAATGAGACATCCGCATCCGCGTCGCATCATAATCACGATTAAATAAATAGCCGCATCCGCATCCGCCAAACAAAAGCGGATGTGGCGGATAATATAACCTAAATTACAGAGCTTCCATGTTTGTTTCCACAAACTTGTTCTTATGATTTACAGTGCTTATTGCATCTTACAAATATTATAACTTAATGACCTGTGCAGAGATAGAGAACATAAGGAACATAAGAAAAGAAGGAACACTGCAGCGGGCCTGTTGGCCCATGCTTATTGGATAACACAATCACCCCACTAATAGAATATTTGTAACCCAATTTTCAATGCTATGCAAGAAATAAGCTTTGATAATTCTATTACTCATGTGCAGTTACACTCAAAACCAACCCTTCTCACTCATGAATTATCCAGCCTAAATTTAAAACTACCCAGGTGTAGCTTCAATAACCCTACTAGGCTGATAAATTACACACATAATGCATTGAAAATTAGGTTGAGCAAAATATTCTGTTAGTGGGATGGATTGTGAAGGACCTGCCAAGCCAGCAGAACTGTCAGTGTTCCTCCACTCTTATGTTCTTATGCTATCTTATTGAGAAACGTTTCGCCACACAGAGGCTTCATCGTGCCACAAAGGAGAATCGTAGAAGAACAGGAGTAGTTTGAGGTGGTCGGTCCCTCAGCCTGGGTTGCGCCTGACACAGCAACATCTTGGTATCTTAATACAGGGAATTCTTCACTTGCTATGCACCACCTACTTCCACATTGGTCAAATGTGACACCTGCTACTAAGAACATAGGTATAGGGAGGAACACTGCAACAGGCCTACTGGCCATGCCCGGCAGGTCCATAGTCAAAACCAACCCACCAACAAAAATATTTATTGCAACCCATCGCCATCCAAGCAAAGCCCGACAACACCCCCCCAACAACTGTGCAAGTCCCGTTCAAATCCAACCCCTCTCACTTACAGAGCAAAATAGGAACACTGCATCAGCCAACTGATCCACATAGGCAAAACCCAAAACCAATCCCACAAACAAAACCCATATCCAACCCACCTACTCCATCCATGGAGCCAATAAGATAATCAGGGGCACTATAAAATAGGGTACTGAGGAGCTACAAAAACACCTGGTCCATCACCAGGGCACTGAATATGCCGAAGTACATGATCTATCACCAGGGCGTTGAAGGGCTGAAGCACCTGGTCCATCACTGGGGCACTGAATAAGCCCGAAGCACCTGGTCCATCACCAGGGTACTGAGGGAGCGAAGCACCTGGTCCATCACCAGGATACTGAAGGAGCTGAGCACCTGGTCCATCACCAGGGTACTGAAGGGCGAAGCATCTGGTCCATCACCAGAATTTACTGGGAGCGGCTTCACCTGGTCCATCGCCAGGAGTACTGAAGGAGCCGAAGCACCTGGTCTCAGTAGGAATTGCTGAGGAGCAGAAGCACCTGGTCCATCTCAAAGTACTGAGGAGCCGAAGACACCTGGTCAGCACCAAGGAACTGAATGAGCTAAGCACCTGGTCCATCACCCAGGGTACTGAGAGCGAAGCACTAGTCATGCCAGAGGTACTGAGGAGCCAAAGCACCTGGTCCATCACCAGGTACTGAGGGGAGACAAAGCACCTGGTCCATCACCAGGGGAACTGAATGAGCTAAGCACCTGGTCCATCACCAGGGTGGCACCTGGTCCATCATATTCTTTTATCACTGTCTACTGCCTCCAAATGTTTTATTGAAAAACGTCAGTAATTTGTCAGGCAGGAAAGACCTCTACGTAAACCCATGCTGGTGCATTAATCAAATTATGTTCTTCAAGGTGACTTCTGTAATATACCTTTTCTAAATCAAAACCCCCACCCAACCTTTAAAACCACACTGCGGGCTCCCTCCTACTGGTGCACCCCCCCTGCCACGGGGATATAAGTCACTTCTTCACACATTTTGTTGTATTATTATCAAGATTGATGGACTGACAACATTGAGTCAAGGCTAAGGGACTGATTACATCATTCCCCTCCGTTGTTATGGAGGGGATAATCCACTGTGTGGCGAAACGTTTCCTAAAAAAAGACCCCAAGTTTAAAATATGTGTCTAATTTCCAAACCCCTTTCTTTTCTCTGAACCATTCATGGGGCATATGTGTGAGAGACACACACAAAAACCTGTGGGGGGTTTTTAAATGGAAAACAGGAATAAAAATTGGGATGTAAATAGCGTTTGATAAACATATTGGGTTGGGGAATAAACACAGGGGGTGGGGGTTTGGGGTTTGGGGGGGGGGACTTGCACATAAATTTTTTTATGACTGTCCTAAAAAACCCGCCCCCGCACCGGGGCCCGGATTGGATGAACCCCCGAAACCCCGCATCCGCATCTGTTTTTTACTGTAAAAAATATCCGCCCCCCTTTTACGAAAGCAGATCCCCGCCCCCGCATTAAATCCGTTTTTTACTGTAAGCAGATCCCCGACCCCCCAAAAAATAAGACATCCGATACACATCCGCACCCCCGGATATCAAATTTTTTCCCCCGATACCCCCCTAGTATTAACCCTTAAACTGTCCACAAAAATAAAGCTTCCGTGTTTAAAACCCTTTGCTTTTCTGGAACAAAGGTGTGTTTTGTTTGTTTTGGTTTTTCCAAATATTATATTAAGGTATTTTTCCCCAAAAATGGATTTACCGTTTTTTATAATTTTTTTTTTCTAAATTGTTTAAGTTTTGTAAAAAAGGTGGATGTTAAAAATATTTAAACTGCTGGTGCGGCTGGTTTTTACCAGCAGACACTTTGAGCTACAACCGAGTTTGGGTCGGGGGGTCCCCCCTTGTCTTGTTTAGTTCACCCCTTCCTCTGGTCTGGGAAGGGGGATTAGTGGAGAATCTTTTCCCCAAGACTCCCTCCCCCCCACCAGTGCCCAGGGGTTATTGGAAGCCCTGGAATAGTGAAAATATATATCTGAGAGGGTTGGGTGAACATATTGGTCTGAAAAAGGCGGATAAAAAAATCTTGAAGACAATGGTATAAGTGAATGAAAACCCAAGTGATATGCCTTTTTTGGGGAAATTTTTTTCTAGAGAAGGACCCCAAAAAGGAACAGTTTTTTTCCCGTGTGGTTTTAAGGCTTGGAAAATGCACGGGGTCTGTACATATATTTACATATCCTTTTTTACTCGTTGTAAAGGGGGTCTAATAACGCCGGCCGGGGGCATTTTTGGGAAATTTTTTTTATTATAGTGATAATAAGGTTAATGATATTTTTTACTCAGTGTCTAAAAAAGTATTAATTATTAAAACTTTAATAAAACTAACTGAAACTAAAAAGACCTTTTTTCCCCTTTTTGACCCCCGTTAATTAGACCCTTTTTTTTTTCCTTTTGTTACGAAAACACCCTAAGTGATTTAACAGGCCAAAAAAGGGGGGCCCTGCTGTGGGGGTTTTTTTTAACCCCGATGCGGGGGGAACATAGGCCTTGAGGAATAAAATGCTAGCCCCCCGAAAAGCTGCTGCCCCCGACACCCATAGTGAAATGGAGGCCCAAATAAAAAGTTATTATTTTGAGTTAATTTTTGGGTGATTTGGAGTCTTTAAAACTTCAGGCTGCTGGAAAAAGCTGTACGCCTAGGAGTGAAGTATAATAGATTTTTCCCGAGCCCCTTTATCTTTTTTAAGAACATGGTTTTTCCCCAAGGGGGGAGAAGGGGAAAACCCTTTAGGATCTGTTGAGGCAAGTCTAATTCTCAGTGTGAAGACTTAGAAAAACCACTTGAAGCAGCAGGGGCCTGATCCTGGGGCCTTCCCCAAATTCCCTACCTTCTGGGGATGTTTGAGCCTGAATTAAAAGGGGAAAATCTGGTGAACAAATTCCCCGGGAGAGGTGCCTGAAATTGGGGAAAAAATTCCCCGGGTTTTCCCATCCTGATCCACAAGGGGACCCGGGGGTTTCTGACCCAAAGGGAAACGGGGAAAACGTTTACCCCCAACTCCCCCACTGCCTTTTCCCATATCCCATATCCAGTTCGAAAGGATGGAGCCCCCCTTTTTTTTTTGCAAACGGCCCAAATAGAACCCAAAAAGGAAGTTTAATGGGGAAAAATTTAAAAAAGGGGCAACAAAAGCTACGGCGCCCGCGAAAGGGAAGAAAATTGGGGGGCCCCCAAGGGGTCCCGTTTCTCCATAAAGCAGCATTTTGGGGGCCCAAATTTTTTAGTCTGATCGGGGCACCTTTTGGTACCTTAAAACCCGGGGTGGGGTATGGTGGCCCCAGAAGTTTTGGGGTTTTTTCTTTTGGGATCGCCCCGACGGAAAAGGGGTCGGAAAAGTAAATTTTGCCTTAAAATCCCAATATAAAATTGTAAAAAAAGGGCATCCGGGGAAAAATATGACCATTTTCCCTTTTAGCTCCCCGCAAGGCTTCCAATTTCAGAGGTTCCGGGCAAACTTTGGATTTTCCCGGGGAGAAGCAGATAGCATTTGAGAGGTGGCAAAGAGCCTCACAAAGCAACACCATAAGCATTGGGGCCCCAATTTTAATTCCAAGGGTTTTCTTAATTCTATATCAGGATTTTCGGAATTCCCCCACCCACCGCCAGACTCCTGATGTTTAGAAACCGCTGCTCGGCCCCGACCCCCACGAGTTCCAAAACCAAACGATCCGGAAGAACATCCAGAGGGAAGAAACTGGAAAAAGGTTTAAAAACCAGTTAAGCCAGAAAAAAAATTTCGCCAAAGGTTTCCTTCAACAGCAGAACCCCCGTCCCCATATAAGCCTATTAATGGTTTTAAAAACCACGACAAAAACGGGAGATTTAAAAGCCAGGAAGAATTTATCCTGCCCTATTGCCAAAGGAAGGCCGGACGAAACCAATGTTAAAAACTGGAAAGGGACAGAGGAAAAAAAATCGGGAAGGCCCCCCTATGCAGAGGGGGGCCCTTCAATCCCCCGAAGGGGAAGGGGAGCCAAAAAACAGATGTAGGACCGGCAGGAACGGTTTGTTTAAAATGGGGATGACCAGAGACGATGGCCATATCAGAACAAAAATTGAAAAAGTGGGCCCTTTTTTTTCAAAAGGAAAAACCCCGGGTTTTGACAGTGTCAAGTGGTATCTATTAAGACATAGGGTCAGGGAGTTACTTGACATTATTAAAAGGGGGAACCCCCCCTCTATCTGACCATACTTATAAAAAATGGACGGTTTTTGGGGGGCTTAGGGGGGAGCTGTCCCAGAGTTCCCCTAAGGGGATATACCAGACATAAGTGGCTATAAGGGATATGCGGGCGGCATATCAGACGAAGGATTCCCAAAATTTTTGCTGACCTGCTGATAGGTAATGACTTAAGCGGAAGGGGAAAAGAAAAACCCTTTTTTGGGATAGAATCCTCTGGGGAGGATTATGTGTTTGGGGGCAAAAAGGGGACCTATCATTTTTCCCCCACTGGGCGCTGTCACTGGTCCATGGTTTCCCCAAAAGTGCCTCCAAAACCCCCGGAGGAAGAAGTGGGAAATTTTTGATCTGGGTTTGGACCTGTTTTTCAGTACCCCACGGCCCCCCAACCCCCCGGGCTACAGTGTGGGGTTTGGAAAAATTCAAGTTTAGTTCCCTTTTTGTGTGAAAAAAAGTTTAAAAAGTCAATTGCTCAGTTAAACCCGTTTGGATATAAGGAAGAAAGGGGGGGAAGATGAGGCCGAGAAACTAGGGGGACTTTTTTTCCCAAAAAGGGATTTTAAAAAAAATCCCCCAGAAAAATTTTTTCCAGATCCTTTTTTCCAAGACCAAACATGTTTAACCCCCCCTGGGGGTTTTTCGCGATTTTTGCCCGGGGGGTCACCCCATAACAGTCCGATGGGAGGACACCTAGGAGAAGGGGAAAAATTGAAAGTTGCCAAAATTTTTTTGGCCCCGGGGAAAGCGGGAATTTTGGGGAACACCTTCGAACCGGGGGCTGTCAGACCGTCGGAAAAAATACTCATACCCCTTTGGGACCTCTCCACCCATCATCTCAGATGGTGAGCCTTTTTCCCCCTGATTATAGTTTTGGGGTAGGCCCCCCCCCGGGGCCAAAAGGGGAAAAACAATATCTATTCACTATAATGGATTCTGCCCCATATCCCCGAGGCCACCCCCGAGGAGAATAAATGTCCCCAATAGTCCGTGTTTTTATGGTTTTCCCGGGGGGGTTGGAGAAATAACTGATCAGGGCTCTTTTACCCCCCAAAACCTTCAAGGAGGCTAGGGGGACGCCGGGGGGTAAAATCTATCCTCGCTAGGTTTAAAAACCCCAAATCTCGGGGCTTTAGAACGGTTCCATCAAACGTTAAAAGTAATGATGCGTTCTTACTGGGGAACAGTTTAGTAAAACTGGGATGAGGGCTTCCTTTCCCCCTTTTTCCCGGCAGTAAGGGAGAGTGAGCAGGAAATTTTTTGGGGGATACCCTTTTTTAATTGATATATAGTTAAAATTTACGGGGACCTCTCGCATTTTAGAGATGTATGGACCGGGGAAAGGGGTCGCCGCGGTTCAGGTATGCCCCCTTTGATGCAGGAACACCAAATTTTTTACTAGGAATTTAGCCGTAAAGAATTGGGGAAAGGGCCCCGGCTAAAATGAAGCTAGGGGGCGAAAAACCCCCCCTTTTGCTCTTTAAAAAAAAGGGGGAAAAAGTATTGGCTCAGAAATTCACCCCCACATGCATTGAAACCAAGATATGAGGGCCTTTTTTAAGTCTTAAAAAAAATAAGTGAAGTGAATTACCCGGGGGTTTTCCCCCGGGGAAAAAAAAGGACCATGCATACCATGTTAATCAGTTGAAAATATTATGTCGGGTTAGCCCCGCCCCCCCCCCAAAATTTTCTTAGAACCCGGGGGAAAAGTAGAGGATTTGGAGGACTGCCCAAAGGAATAAACCCTTAGAAAATACCGCCCTTACGCCCCCTGGACGATTTTTGCAGGATCTCCCCCTTTGGGGGCCAAAAGAAATGAAGAGTATGATATTGAAATACCCATCCTTGTTTGGTGATATACCAAGCGCTGTCGTTGGGAAACCCCCACGAGGGGGATCCCCAAGGGCCACGCCCAAAAAAAAAATCTTTATGTTAAAAACCCAAAAAAAACACCAAGCTTAAAAAGGGATGAAATCGTTTTTTTAATAACCCATGGGAAAATTAAAGGGGGCAAAGTTCGTGGGCCTCCCTTGTGTGTTTCCCCCGGTCAGACGGTACTTTGGGGATGTGCACTGATTATAGAAAAGTGTTCAGTTACAGTTCCAGATGGGTCCCCTTTTCCCCGGGGGTGGATTTTTTAATTGACAGGGTTCCGGGGCCCCAGTAGGGGGGCCCCGCGGAAAACCTACTGCGAGGTTACTATCAAGCCCCCCTAACAAACCGCCCCTAGGACATATCAGCATTACGATACATGTTCAATTATTGGGGCCCCTTTTCCGGGTTGTGAAATTTTTTCCTTTTCCCCAGCGGCTCATGAATGCCTTTTTATTAAACCTTTTGGGGGGTAGAAGCCTACCGGGGCGATTTAGTAGTTATTAGTGATGTTGGGGAGTTCACATTTAAACCGTCTGGAGGTTTTTTTTAGGAAATTAGATACTTATAACTTTATATCAATTTGGCCAAATGCAAATTCGGGCAAGCTAGGATAAGGTATTTGGGGTTTAATATGGGTGGGGGAACGGGGGCCCCCCCATCAATGCGAAAGTGAGAGCCATTTCAGTTTTCCCCCTATAACAAGATGAAAAGGGGTACAGATTTTTTTGGGAATTTGGGTACTATAGAAGATTCGGGGCCCAAATTTCACACGTGGGGCCCCCCTTTTAGTGACTAGCTCTAAAATTAAGTTTATTTGGTCTAAGGAATGAAATTTTTTGGTTTCATCAGGTTAAAGCGATTTTTGGGGAATTTTCCCCAAAAAAGGGAAAACCCCCGATTTTCTGTCCTTTCTTGTTACATATAGACGCCAGCAGTTATGCTGTTGGATCAGTGTTGCTGCGGGCGCCCCAAACCCTTTTTGATCTTCATCCGTTTTTCTTTTCCCCCCCCTTAAACCCCCACCAAAAAAATTTAAAGCCCCTGTTGAAAAAGAAGCCCTACCCTTTGGGTTTTCTCCCTAGAGCTTTTTGGGGTTTTGGGGGGAAATCCCCCCAAAGATCACGGTATCCCGATCATAACCCAACATTCATTTCCCAAAATCTAAAAATCCAGAAAAACAAAAGATGGGCCCTTAATTACAGTTTTTTATTTAAAATTTTCAAAAAAACAAATTTTTAAGTGATTGCGGACGATTGTCCCGTCCTTAAGACTAGTATGATTTTACGCTGTAAATTTAATTTATGCCTAATATTTCCCCGTTTTTTGCCTACAGTTATGTGGGGGAGTATTACCCCAAATTCAGTTTAGTAATGAAGGATGAAGTTTAAAGACCATTTTGGGGGACCTTTATGGAGGTCCCGGGGCCACAGCACTGCCCTTCATGCCACTCAAGACATGAGAAAATCCAGTTCAGTTGAGGTGAATGTCTATGGTCTAAATGTCTCCTTCCCCGGGCAACACTGACTATATGGAGACCAAAAATATATGAATATTTTTTTAAAGGGTAAAAAATACCAACTTTATGTTCATATTCCCCATATTCTATTATGGTAGTAGGATAAAATTTGGGTTTTTTTTATTCTGTTTAGTGCGACCTTTGGTGGGGGGGGAAAGGAAAAGTTAACCCTTTGCTCATTTCCCCGAACAAATGATTTTTTAAAGTTTGTTTTGGCCCCTTTTTACTTAATATTATATTAAGGAGATTTCCATTAATAGCTAAAATGGATTTACTCGAATTTTAATATTATCTGGCCCCCCCAAATTTTTAACTTTGTACATAGGTAGGATGTTGTAATATTTAAACTTTTTGGTGGGGCTGGTTTTCCAGCAGACACTTTTGCTACAAACCAGTTTGGTTGGCTGGTAAACCTTGTTTGTTTTTTTCATACCTTCCTCTGGTCTAGGGGAAAGGGCTAGTGGAGAATCTGTCTTCAAGACTCCCTACTCTCCCCCCCCCGTGCCCGGGGGGTTTTTGGAAGCCCCCGGGAAAAGGAAAATATATCTGAAAAAGGGGGGAACATATTGGGTTTTAATTTTGGGGGATGAAAAAAACTTGAAGACAATGAGTATAAGTGAATGAACCTAAGGGATATGCCGTTTAGAACTTTTTAAGAAGGATCCCCCCCAAAAAGGGAAAAGTTATTTTCAGTGTTGGGGTTAAGGTTGGAAAATGCAAAATGTCTGTACAAAATTTACATATACCTTTTTTCTCGTTGTGGTCCCAAAACCCGGCCCGGGGGAGTTTGTGAATGTTTAACTTATTATAGTGATAATAAGGGGTTTAAGATTTTTACTCAGTGTGGAAAAATATTAATTTTAAAAATGTTAATAAAAAAAAACTGAAATAGAAAAAATTTTCCTTTTTTCCCCCCTTTTGAGCCCCCAAGAAAATTTGATCTGTTCTTTTTTCAATTTTGTTACGGCACTACCTCTAAGTGATTTACCGGGGAGGCCCAACCGGGTACTGCCCCCCAAAGTAGATCTACGTTTTATTTTTCATTCCTTCAAATTTAGTCAAAGGCCTGAGTCGCCTAGACATAAGAGAATGGATCTGCGCCCTCATGGGGGGCAAATATTAAAAAAAATGGGGGGCCCCGTAGTACCTTGTGGGAGCACCAGTTTCAATGAAAATAGAGCAAAGACTGTAAAAAGGGGGTTCCCCCGGGGGTCATGCCATTAACACTCCCCCTTTAAGAGGAAAGTAAAAAAGGTTGATAAATACAAGGTAACTGTGGGGGGGTGAGTTGGGGCCCGACTAGCTTGGGGGTACTAGGTCCCCATGCCGGTCCCCTTTCCCAGGGGATGTGACCTGACTAGGTGGGTCATTGGTCTGGGTTTTGGGGGACATGGACCTGCCTTGCATGGGGGCCAAAGGGGCCGCTGCAGTGTTCCTTCTTTCTTATGTTCTTTGGGGTTCGGCAGGATGGCCGGGGTTTTGGGTGTCTCTGGCTGTCTCTATTGTCTATAACTCTGTCTATATCTTTGTCTGTCTATATCTTTGTCCGTCTATATCTTTGTCCAAAATTTCTTTGTCTGTCTATATCTTTTTTTTGTCTATATCTTTGTCTGTCTTTTATCTATCTATATCTATTGTCCCTATATCTATTTTCTCTCTCTCTCTCTAACATGTACACATAAGTACCAAAAAATTATAATAGGGAAAAACCGGGGAAAAAAAAATTTCCCCGGCAAAGTGCCATACAATGCTTGTAGATATAAGGCATAATAAGCATGACTGGAAGTAATCGCTCACTTTGCAGTTATAAAAGGGGGTCCCTCGGTTTTCCCCAAAATTCTTTCCCCGAATGCTGTCAAGTGCCTTTCCCCAACGAATTTACCCGAAAAAGTCACATAGGTTAGTCTATTTGGGGGCCCCCCAAAAACACTTGCAACAGCACTTACAAAAAACTTACATAAATGTTGGGGTTTGGAGATGCCCCAAAAAACCGGGGACCCCCTGTACCTGTTGGCTTACGAGCCGCCCCTGAGACTGAGACAAGGGGGAAGGAAAACACACACACACACCCCGACAGACAGACAGATACAGACAGGGGGGGTTGAAAAGGGGGTTCCCCCCCGCACTGCTGACATTTATCAAATGTCACTGGGCTGTCAAGTTATTTTTACACTTGTCAAAACCATTCTTAAAGGGAAATTTTTATATACTCCAGGCACACAGGCAGACAGAAAGACAGATAAGCAGACCCAGACAGACACAGACAGAGAGACAGACAGATACAGACAAACAATTCAGACAGACAGATAGACAGACAGACAGATAGATGGGACAGACAGATAGATAGACAGATAGATAGACAGATAGATAGATAGATAGATAGACAGACAGACAGATAGATAGATACAGAGTGAAAAAGCAAGGGTTCCCTGCACACATTCATTCATCAATGTCACTGCTTTACCCCGTAGTTATGGGGAATTGTCATAACACCATTCTTAAAAGGGTTTCAAAATACTCCTGGATGTCTAAAAAAATTGGGGGGCCTATAAATACTTCGTATATATTTATAGACAATAGTAAATGACCAAGGTAGGAAAAAAATTCACCTGTTGGTGTGATTGTGACTATTTGAGTATATTTCAGTACATAATATTAGTGTTAGAACAAAGATTGGGGGTTAAATCACAGGAACGATTGTAAATTGTAATTACCGGGGAAATAAAAATTATATAAATTAAATGAAAACTAGAAAAAGTATATCAGCAAATTTGCAAGCGGCAGGACTTGATGTTGCCGCCCTTTTGCATCCAGCACCAAATTGGGAAAAGGTTTTTTTCTGGTAAGTACCCCGGGCCCAAATTTTTTTTTTTCCCATCCTGTTTATTTTTTTAAAAAATTGGAAGATACGCAGGTGAACATTGGTGGTACCCCCACTTCATATTTTTTATTCCCCAATGTTTTCAAGTGCCATTACCAAAAAAATTTATCTCCAAAGAAATGATGTAAAATAGACTAGCCCTTTTTATTTTAAAATTCCCACAAAGCATTTAAAAATCCCCAATTACAAAAAGGGGGGGTTTTTGGGGCCATCGTAAAACGGGGGGCCACTGTATATCTACATGTGGACAGTTTAAGGGTTTAAAAAGGGCCCAATGGGGGAAAAAGCCTGTCATTTTGTTTTTTTAGGTTTTTTAAAATATGCTGCCATGTATGATAATCTTTTAAATGTATTTGTGTATACCTGAATAAACCTACTTACTTTTATGGTCACCTTAGAAGATGAGTGGGGGACGGTAGTGACTAAGAAGTAAGTAAACAATTTATTCGGGAAAAAACAAATCCCAAAAAAGATTTTTAAACATAAGATAAGTAAAAAACAAATAACCCCCCCAAAAAAGTGTTTATTTCCCCTTTGGGGGCCTTTTTTAAAAATAATATAATATAATATAAATTTTTTTTTTTCGTTGAAAGTTACAAGTATACATAGGTATTGGTAGTTACAATTATAAAACTGTAATGCAAGGAGAGCCCTGGCATGCCATGGCATTAGGGGGGGCTTAGTCTAAAGGAAAAAATTCACTATTTTACATAATACTAAGAAATTTATGGAGTTTTTTTTAGTTATATATTATTTCAAATTACAATATGATTATACTTTTTCTATTAAAAAACAATACTAAAAAATTGGTTGAGTTTATTCTAGTTGTATATTTTTTTTTAAATTTAAAAATTTAAAACCTACTAGTAAAATAACAATACTAAAAAATTTATTGAGTTTCTTCTAGTTATATATTTTATTTCAAATTAACAATATGATGATACTATACTATTAAAATGACAATATGATGATATGAAAAATTTCAACAAGTGTTAAGGAGGATGACAATATAAAACTGAGATTATCTTAAGTAAAATAACATTGGGTTTGGGGAAAATTTTTTACAGTATGTTTTTCGTACAGTGGTTTGATTCGATATTTTTTGTTCAAGAATGCTGTTCAAGTGCCTTTTTTAAAAAAATTTTTCCCCATAAGGAATAATGTAAAATAGATGTCCCTTTTTCACCCCCAAAAAAAATACCTACAAAAAACATTTAAAAAAAAAAACACATAAAAGGGCAATTTTTGGGGGCCATAAATTTTAAAAACTGTATTTAGTATAGGGTGAGTATGTGATTTAAAAGTTTGAATTGGGTTTTCCCACAAAGGGTTTAAATTAATATTTACTGGTAATGAATTCCCCGATTCTGGGGCCCCCCATGTGCATAGAATTTTTACATTGGGTATATGTATACAGTGGACCCCGCCTAATGAGCAAAAATTTATTCCCGAAGCCTGCTCAAGTGCCATTATGGAAGAATTTCTCCCTTAAAGGAAAAAAAAGTCAAATGGGTTAGTCCATTTCAGACCCCTCCTTACAAAAGCACTTACAATATTATACTTACATAATTGTACGAAGGGGGAAAGGGGTTCAGGGAAAAACCGGACCCGGGTTTTAGTTCTGGGGATGGGGAAAACAAACCCGGGACTCTAAAAGGGGGGTTTTTGTTTTGTTTTTTAATCTTGGGGTAAAACAACCCCCTTGGAAAAAAGGGTAAAGGGAAAGATGATGAAAGTTTTTTTTTTCCCAAAAACCCCGCCGGGGGAATCCCGGGGTGTGAAAAAAAAAAAAAATAAAAAGTACGATTTTGGGGGGCTCGTTTGGGGGGTCCACTGGACTAGGAATAAAAGGGAAAGGGGTTATTTACATATACATGTGTGTTAGCTAAAAAAAAAAAATTTCCCTTTTCCTACCTTTCTGTCCCCAAACATTAGGGCCTTTTTTTCTCTTCTTTTAACTGGCTCATGTACTGGCTTAAATCTGCCCCAAAAAGCCCTCATATGGGGCTTTTGGCATGTACCCCCAATTTAAACTCAATAACCCAAAAGTAATTTTTGTAAAATGTCCAAATAAAAAAATTATTATTATTTATTTTTATTATTATTTGACATGTGAGGGAGTCTGTTCCTTTCCTTTATTGCTGTACAATAAAAGGTGTTTTAAAACCGGCCACTGGCTGTGGGTGCTACAAAGTTGTGCTCCTCTCTCCCAGTATATGGCTGTTTGGGTTTCCCCGCCTTGGGCAAAATTGACAGCAAGATATTCAGGACACTGTTTGTGAGCAATTTTATAAACTTGATTTTAAATTTTAAATTGTTTTAATTTGGGTTTTTAAATTCAGCATATCCAATTTTTGTAATTC
>WNWK01043511.1:0-15464 GCA_009830355.1 Cherax destructor
CGCAGCTCAGTTCTGGTCTCCATATTACAGAATGGACATAAATTCGTTAGAAAACATTCAGCGTAGAATGACTAAATTAATACATAGCATTAGAAATCTTCCTTACGAAGAAAGATTGAAGACCCTTAAATTACATTCACTTGTAAGACGTAGAATGAGGGAGACATGATCGAGGTATACAAGTGGAAAATGGGTATTAAAAAAGGGGATATAAATAAGGTCTTGGGGGTATCTCCAAGAGAGAACCCGCAATAATGGATTCAAGTTAGATAAGTTTAGATTTAGAAAGGATATGGAAAGTATTGGTTTGGAAATAGGGTAGTTGATGAGTGGAACAGTCTGCCTAGTAGGGTTATTGAAGCAAGGACCTGGTAGTTTTAAATTTAGGTTGGATAAATTCATGAGTGAAAGGGGTTGGATTTGAGTGGAATTGCACATGAGTAAATAAAATTATCAAAGCTTATTTCTTGGGTAGCATTGAAAATTAGGTTGAACAAATATTCTGTTAGTGGGATGGAATGTGAAGGACTTGCCTAGAATGGGCCAACAGGCCTGCTGCAGTGTTCCTCCTTTCTTATGTTCTTATGTTGGTGGCGAGGACTAGTAACGGGCTCGGTATTAGGGTAGTGGTTGGGGGCCTGTTTGTTGGTGGTGGGGGCTGGGTTATGGCTGGGGTGGAGTTAATGAGCTGTTGTGGTTTAGAACATAGGAACATAAGAAAGGAGGAACACTGCAGTAGGCCTGTTGGCCCATACTAGGCAGGTATGGGCCAACAGAGTGAGGTTGGGGGCAATGGGAATTGGGTTGAAGTTGGGAATTTGATAAAACACGTAACTGCACGTATATAAAAAAAAGTCATAGTGAACTCCGGGAGAATTTTATGAACTCCAGGAGGATTTGGACAAATTAATGTATTGATCTGAAAAATGGCAGATGAAGTTCAATGTCGACAAGTGTAAAGAATATGATATTGTTTATTTGGATTTCAGTAAAGCCTTCGATGGAGTACCTCACAAAAAGACTCTTAAGAAAAGTGGCAGCTCATGGTATAGGAGGAAAAGTTCTAGTATGGATAGAGGCATGGCTTACCAATAGAAAGCAGAATGGACATAAATTCGTTAGAAAACATTCAGCGTAGAATGACTAAATTAATACATAGCATTAGAAATCTTCCTTACGAAGAAAGATTGAAGACCCTAAAATTACATTCACTTGTAAGACGTAGAATGAGGGGAGACATGATCGAGGTATACAAGTGGAAAATGGGTATTAACAAAGGGGATATAAATAAGGTCTTGAGGATATCTCTCCAAGAGAGAACCCGCAATAATGGATTCAAGTTAGATAAGTTTAGATTTAGAAAGGATATAGGAAAGTATTGGTTTGGAAATAGGGTAGTTGATGAGTGGAACAGTCTGCCTAGTAGGGTTATTGAAGCTAGGACCTTGGGTAGTTTCAAATTTAGGTTGGATAAATTCATGAGTGAGAGGGTTGGATTTGAGTGGGACTCGCGCATGAGTGGGTAGAATTGTCAAAGCTTATTTCTTGGGTAGCATTGAAAATTGGGTTGAGCAAATATTCTGTTAGTGGGACGGATTGTGAAGGACCTGCCTAGTATGGGCCAACAGGCCTGCTGCAGTGTTCCTCCTTTCTTATGTTCTTATGTTCTTAGAGAGATTCCATTAATGGGGCCAAATCTGAATGGGGATTAGTCACTAGTGGCGTTCCACAAGGATCAGTTTTAGGCCCTATGTTGTTCATAATTTACATTAATGACCTTGATGAAGGAATTACAAGTGACGACCAAATTTGATATTGATACAAAAATAGACCGTATGATTCATTCTGAGGATACCAATGAAGTCCAGTTGGATTTGGACAAATTAATGTAGAGCTTGATCATACAGAATGTGAAAAAGACTTGGGAGTCATGGTAAGCAGAAATCTAAAGCCAAGACAACAGTGCGTAAGTGTGCGCAATAAGGCTAACAGATTACTAGGATTTATTTCAAGAAGTATAAGTAACAGAAATCCAAAAGTTATTTTACTGGTCTATACATCACTAGTGATGCCTCATTTGAATTATGCCGCAGAGGTTTGGTCTCCTTACTACAGGATGGATATAGACTCATTGGAGAACATACAAAGAAGAATGACTAAAATGATTTACTGTATAAGGAATCTCCCGTGTGAAGATAGACTTAGAGCCTTGAATCTCCACTCTCTGGAGAGTAGATGAATGGTTCAGAGAACATAAGAACATAAGAAAGGAGGAACACTGCAGCAGGCCTGTTGGCCCATACTAGGCAGGTCCTTCACATTCCATCCCACCAACAGAACACTTGTTCAACCCAACTTTCAATGCTACCCAAGAAATAAGATTTGATAATTTTATTTACTCATGTGCAATTCCCACTCAAATCCAACCCCTCTCACTCATGAATTTATCCAACCTAAATTTAAAACTACCCAAGGTCCTAGCTTCAATAACCCTACTAGGCAGACTGTTCCACTCATCAACTACCCTATTTCCAAACCAATACTTTCCTATATCCTTTCTAAATCTAAACTTATCTAACTTGAATCCATTATTGCGGGTTCTCTCTTGGAGAGATACCCTCAAGACCTATTTATATCCCCTTTGTTAATACCCATTTTCCACTTGTATACCTCGATCATGTCTCCCTCATTCTACGTCTTACAAGTGAATGTAATTTAAGGGTCTTCAATCTTTCTTCTAAGTAAGATTTCTAATGCTATGTATTAATTTAGTCATTCTACGCTGAATGTTTTCTAACAAATTTACGTCCATTCTGTAATATGGAGACCAGAACTGAGCTGCGTAATCTAGGTGAGGCCTTACTAATGATGTATAAAGCTGTAATATAACCTCTGGACTTCTGTTGCTAACACTTCTTGATATAAATCCCAGTAATCTATTTGCCTTATTACGTCGCTTAGGCATTGCTGTCTTGGTTTAAGGTTGCTGCTTACCATCACCCCCAAGTCCTTCTCGCAATCTGTGGCTAAGTTCTACGTTATTTAACTTATAAGTGCTTGGGTTATGGACACTCCCGAGCTTTAGAACTTTGCATTTATCTACATTGAATTGCATCTGCCATTTTTCTGACCAGGAATTGAGTTTGTCTAAATCCTCCTGTAGTTCACTGACATCTACGTCTGAATCGATTATCCTACCTATCTTCGTGTCATCAGCGAATTTGCTCATATCACTAGAAATTCCCTTGTCAAGGTCATTTATATATATTATAAACAACAACGGGCCCAAAACCGATCCCTGTGGAACGCCACTTGTTACAAATCCCACTCAGATTTAACCCCATTAATGCACACCCTCTGCTTCCTATTGGTGAGCCATGACTCGATCCATGAAAACACTTTCCCAATGCCATGAGCAGCCACTTTCTTTAACAGTCTCTGATGTGGTACTCTATCAAAAGCCTTACTAAAATCCAAATAAACAATATCGAATTCTTTATCATGATCAACTGCCTCAAAAGCCTTACTGAAAAAGTTAATAAATTAGTTAGGCAGGAACGGCCCCTGGTGAATCCATGTTGAGTATCATTAATCAAATTATGCCTATCGAGATGGCTTCTTATGTTATCAGCTATAATCGACTCTAATAATTTGCCTACAATTGATGTTAGACTTATTGGGCGGTAATTTGATGGTAACGACTTGTCCCCTGCTTTAAAAATAGGAATTACATTAGCCATCTTCCACGTATCAGACACTACACCTGTTTGAAGAGATAGGTTAAAAATGTTAGTTAAGGTTCACAGAGTTCAATTTTGCATTCCTTAAGAACCCTTGAAAAAAGCTCATCAGGGCCTGGCGATTTATTTTGCTTCAAACGGTCTATCTGTTTGATAACTATTTCGCTAGTGACTGTGATACTACATAATTTATCTTCTTCAGGCCTACTAAAATACCTAATTCTTGGGATATTATTAGTGTCTTCCTGAGTGAAAACCGAGAGAAAATAATTATTAAAAATAGAGCACATTTCATTCTCTTTGTCAGTAAGATACCCATAATTATTTTTAAGGGGACCTATCTTATCTCTAACTTTTGTTCTATACACCTGGAAAAAACTTTTTGGGTTAGTTTTCGAATCCCTAGCAAGTTGTTAAATTAGACACATATGCAACACTTGGGTATCTTTATTGAGGAAACGTTTCGCCACACAGTGGCTTCATCAGTCCAATACAAAGTAGAAAGGTGTAAGGAGAGGAGGAGTTTGAGGTTATCAGTCCCTCGGCCTGGAGTCGATGTGTTCAGTCCCTCAATCTTGTTAGAAGTGTAGCACAAGGCCGTAGAGGTGGCTTATATGCTGTAATCAGGTGAGATGCAGCAGGAGGAGGCGGGGTCACAGTGGTATCAACCACTAGTCGAAGTAAGTCCTTGTCCAAAGGTTTGGACAAATGTTGAAGAATCCCTTTGTATCAAGATCCCAAGAAGTTGCTGTGTCAGACAGGATGTAGATGAATGGTTCAGAGAACCGACAAGTTGTTAAATTAGACACATATGCAACACTTGGGTATCTTTATTGAGGAAACGTTTCGCCACACAGTGGCTTCATCAGTCCAATACAATAACACACACACACTCTCTGGAGAGACTTAGAATGAGGGAATATATAATCGAGGTGTATAACTGGATGATGTGCATAAACAAAGGTGATATTAATAAAGTTCTGAGGGTGTCGAACCAGGTAAGAACCAGAAATATTGGATTTAAGTTGGATAAATTTAGATTTAGAAAGGACATAGGTAAGTACTGGTTTTCGAACAGAGTTATGGATGAAATTAAGACATGTCTTAATTAAGACACATGTCTTATTGAAGCTAGCTGGCCCAGTGGCTTACGCCGCGACGGTCTGGAGTTTTGAGACTCTCTGACCGCGGGTTCGGACCCCACCCGTGGTATGGTTTGTTTGCAATCGTGTCATTACGATTTCGTGAGTCACATGTGCAACATCTGGGTATCTTTATTGTAGACGTTTCGCCATCCAGTGGCTTTATAAATACAAATTCTTGGACATAATTTGAAGACAGTAGAACTATATACAGATGAGGCTGGCGCTTATATACTAACGTCAGGTGGAAAAGAGAAGTGTGGCAGACGGGTAGGCCACACGGGATTCCCCAGTGGAAGTAGGTCATACCCAAAGAGATGGGTTAGTTGTGGTAGTAGTTGTCACGGCTACGACAACTACTACCACAACTAACCCAGATGTTGCACATGTGTCTTAATTTCATCTTGTCAGTATTGTATACCATTCTTGTACAGAGTTGTGGATACGTGGAACGGTCTTCCAAGTAGGGTGATCAAGGCAACGACCTAGGGTGGCTTTAAAATGAGATTGCACAAATATATTAGTGAGAGGGGCTGGGTTTGATTGGTGTCGTGGGTACGGGAGTAAATTTTTGGGTAGTTTTGGGTAGGGGTGGTTTTGATAAGGACCTGATTTGTATGGGCCAGTAGGCCTTCTGCAGTGTTCCTCCATTCCTATATTTTTTATGAAATCACGAAACAAGTGATTTTGAATCATTTACCAAACTGCGGCAGACCAGGGATCGACCCTACGACACGTTGTCCCGCCTCAAGTGACAACACAACGTACCATAACACCTTACCACTCAGCCATATATATATATATATATATATATATATATATATATATATATATATATATATATATATATATAGATAGATAGATAGATAGATAGATATAGATATATATGCAAGGCAATATATATATATGCAAAAACAACCACTGTGAAAAAAATCGAAATTCCAAGCACTTTCGTGACTTCTCACATTATCAAGGAACTATAAAAGACAAAACATGAACTCACCTGATACTTGTGTTTCACAGAGGTGTGTTTCACAGGGTCAGGTGTTGTCACGCGACAGTGAGGTGTAGTCTGGTTGGTGACGTGATTGTGAGGTGTAGTCTTGCCCCTTTATATTCTCTGCTCAGGTAGATCAGTTTGTGACTTGAAAAGCCCACTATGTGGGCGAAAGGTAGTCAATAAAGGATCGCATTATACCGTATATGTGTCTATTTTTGCATCATGTCAGTATTTTATAAGATTTATCTCTATTCACTGTAATATTGTGATACAGCACAGATTGTCGACATTGCAGTGGATTAAACATATGTACAGAATCATATTATTATTATTATTATTATTATTATTATTATTATTATTATTATTATTATTATTATCAAACCGGCCATATCCCACCGAGGCAGGGTGACCTAAAAAGAAAAACGAAAGTTTCTCTTTTTAACTTTAGTAATGTATTCTGGAGAAGGGGTTACTAGTCCCTTGCTCCCGGCATTTTAGTCGCCTCTTACGACACGCATAGGTTACGGAGGAAGAATTATGTTCTACTTTCCCATGGAGATAATTGGAAATAAACTTGAACAAGAGCTAGTAAAAGAATAGAAGAAAACCCGTAGGGGTGTGTATATATATGCTTGTACATGCAAGTGTAGTGTGACCTATGTGTAAGTAGATGTAGCAAGACGTACCTGAAATCTTGCATGTTTATGAGACAGAAAAAAGACACCAGCAATGTTGTAAAACAATTACAGGCTTCCGTTTTACACTCACGTTGCAAGACAGTAGTACCTCCCATGGCGGTTGCTGTCTACCAACCTACTACCTATTATTATTATTATTATTATTATTATTGTTAATAATAAGGGAGGTACTACCGTCCTGCCAGGTGACTGTGAAACAGAAACCTGAAACTGTTTTACATGATGGTAGGATTGCTGGTGTCTTTTTTCTGTCTCATAAACACGCTGGATAACAGGTATATCTAGCTACTTCTTACACTTTAGGTCACACTACACTGGCATACACATGCTATATATACATACACACATCTAGGTTTTCTTCTTTTTCTTAATAGCTCTTGTTCTTTTATTTCTCTATTGTCCATGGGGAAGTGGAAAGAATCTTTCCTCCGTAAGCCATGCGTGTCGTATGAGGCGACTAAATCCGGGAGCAATGCTAGTAACCCCTTCTCTTACAAATCTACTAAAAACGAGAAGAAGAAAAACTTTATAAAATTGGGTTGTCTGAATGTGCGTGGATGTAGTGCGGATGATAAGAAAGAGATGATTGCCGATGTTATGAATGAAAGAAGTTGGATGTCCTGGCCTAAGCGAAACAAAGCTGAAGGGGTAGGCGAGTTTCAGTGGGGAGAAATAAATGGGATTAAGTCAGGAGTATCTGAGAGAGTTAGAGCTAAGGAAGGGTAGCAATAATGTTGAAGGATCAGTTATGGAAGGAAAAGAGGGAATATAAATGTGTAAATTCAAGGATTATGTGGATTAAAATAAGGGTCGGATGCGAAAAGTGGGTCATAATAAGCGTGTATGCACCTGGAGAAGAGAGGAGTGTAGAGGAGAGAGAGAGATTTTGGGAGATGTTAAGCGAATGTATAGGAACTTTTGAACCAAATGAGAAGTAATTGTGGTAGGGGACCTAAATGCTAAAGTGGGAGAAACATGCAGAGAGGGTGTAGTAGGTAAGTTTGGGGTGCCAGGTGTAAATGATAATGGGAGCCCTTTGATTGAACTTTGTATAGAAAGGGATTTAGTTATAGGTAATACATATTTTAAGAAAAAGAGGATAAATAAGTATACAAGATATGATGTAGGGCGAATGACAGTAGTTTGTTGGACTATGTATTGGTAGATAAAAGACTGTTGAGTAGACTTCAGGATGTACATGTTTATAGAGGGCTACAGATATATCAGATCACTTTTTAGTTATAGCTACAGTGGGAGTAAAAGGTAGATGGGATACAAGGAAAATAGAATCAGTAAGTAAAAGAGAGGTGAAGGTTTATAAACTAAAAGAGGAGGCAGTTAGGGTAAGATATAAACAACTATTGGAGGATAGATGGGCTAGTGAGAGTGTAGGCAATGGGGTCGAAAATGTATGGGGTAGATTTAAAAATGTAGTGTTAGAGTGTTCAGCAGAAGTTTGTGGTTACAGGCGAGTGGGTGCGGGAGGGGAAGAGGAGCGATTGGTGGAATGATGATGTAAAGAGAGTAGTAAGGGAGAAAAAGTTAGCATATGAGAGGTTTTTACAAAGTAGAAGTGATGCAAGGAGGGAAGAGTATATGGAGAGAAAAGAGAGGTTAAAGAGTGGTGAAGCAATGTAAAAGAGAGCAGATGAGAGAGTGGGTGAGATGTTATCAGCAAATTTTGTTGAAAATAAGAAAAAGTTTTGGAATGAGATTAATAAGTTGAGGAAGCCTAGAGAACAAATGGATTTGACAGTTAAAAATAGGAGAGGAGAGTTATTAAATGGAGAGTTAGAGGTATCGGGAAGATGGAGAGAATATTTTGAGGATTTGTTAAATGTTGATGAAGACAGGGAAGCTGTGATTTCGTGTGTAGGGCAAGGAGGAATAACATCTTGTAGGAGTGTGGAAGAGCCAGTTGTGGGTGTAGGGGAAGTTCGTGAGGCAGTGGGTAGAATGAAAGGGGTAAGGCAGCTGGGATTGATGGGATAAAGATAGAAATGTTAAAAGCAGGTGGGGATATAATTTTGGAGTGGTTGGTGCTATTATTTAATAAATGTATGGAAGAGGGTAAGGTACCTAGGGATTGGCAGAGAGCGTGTATTGTTCCTTTGTATAAAGGCAAAGGGGACAAAGAGAGTGCAAAAATTATAGGGAATAAGTCTGTTGAGTGTACCTGGTAAAGTGTATGGTAGAGTTATTATTGAAAGAATTAAGAGTAAAACAGAAAGCAGGATAGCAGATGAACAAGGGGCTTTAGGAAAGGTAGGGGTGTGTAGACCAAGTGTTTACAGTGAAACATATAGGTGAACAGTATTTGGATAAGGGTAAAGATGTTTTTGTGGCATTTATGGATTTGGAAAAGGCGTATGATAGGGTAGATAGGGGGCAATGTGGCAGATGTTGCAGGTGTATGGAATAGGAGGAAGGTTACTGAAAGCAGTGAAGAGTTTTATGAGGATAGTGAGGCTCAGGTTAGAGTGTGTAGGAGAGAAGGGGACTATTTCCCAGTAAAAGTGGGCCTTAGACAAGGATGTGTGATGTCACCGTGGTTGTTCAATATATTTATAGATGGGGTTGTAAGAGAAGTGAATGCGAGGGTCTTGGCAAGAGGTGTTGGGCTAAAAGATAAAGAAGCAAATACAAAGTGGGAGTTGTCACAGTTGCTTTTTGCTGATGACACTGTGCTTTTGGGAGATTCTGAAGAGAAGCTGCAGAGGTTGGTGGATGAATTTGGTAGGGTGTGTAAAAGAAGAAAATTGAAAGTGAATATAGGAAAGAGTAAGGTGATGAGGATAACAAAAAGAATAGGTGACGAAAGATTGGATATCAGATTGGAGGGAGAGAGTATGGAGGAGGTGAATGTATTCAGATATTTGGGAGTGGACATGTCGGCGGATGGGTCTATGAAGGATGAGGTGAATCATAGAATTGATGAGGGGAAAAGGGTGAGTGGAGCACTTCGGAGTCTGTGGAGACAAAGAACCTTGTCCATGGAAGTAAAGGGAATGTGAGAGTATAGTTATACCAACGCTCTTATATGGGTGTGAAGCATGGGTGATGAATGTTGCACGAGGAGAAGGCTGGAGGCAGTGGAGATGTCATGTCTGAGGTCAATGTGTGGTGTGAATATAATGCAGAGAATTCGGAGTTTGGAAATTAGGAGGAGGTGCGGGATTACCAAAACGATTGTCCAGAGAGCTGAGGAGGGGTTGTTGAGGTGGTTTGGACATGTAGAGAGAATGGAACGAGACAGAGTGACTTCGAGAGTGTATAAATCTGTAGTGGAGGAAGGCGGGTAGGGGTCGCCTAGGAAAGGTTGGAGGAGGGGTAAAGGAAGTTTTGTGTGCGAGGGGCTTGGACTTCCAGCAAGCATGTGTGAGCGTATTTGATAGGAGTGAATGGAGGCATATGGTTTTTAATACTTGACGTGCTGTTGGAGTGTGAGTAAAGTAACATTTATGAAGGGATTCAGAAACCGGCAGGCCGGACTTGAGTTCTGGAGATGGGAAGTACAGTGCCGGCACTCTAAAGGAGGGTGTTAATGTTGCAGTTTTATAACTGTAGTGTAAAGCACCCTTCTGGCAAGACAGTGATGGAGTGAATGATGATGAAAGTTTTTCTTTTTCGGGCCACCCTGCCTTGGTGGGAATCGGCCGATGTGTTAATAAAAAAAAAAAATTATTGTTATTATTGTTATTATTATTATTATTATTATTATTATTATTATTATTATTTCATTTTTTTAACATATCGGCCGTTTCCCACCAAGGCAGGGTGGCCCGAAAAAAGAAAAACTTTCATCATCATTCACTCCATCACTGTCTTGCCAGAGGCGTGCCTATACTACAGTTATACAGCTACAACATCCCTCCTTCAGAGTGCCGACACTGTACTTTCCATCTCCAAGAATCAAGTCCGCCCTGCCGGTTTCCCTGAAACCCTTCATAAATGTTACCTTGCTAACACTACAACAGCATGTCAAGTCCTAAAAACCATTTGTCTCCAATCGCTCCTATCTAACACGCTCACGCACGCTTGCTGGAAGTCGAAGCCCCTAGCACACAAAATCTCCTTTACCCCCTTCCTCAAACCTTTACTAGGCTGACCCCCACCCTGCCTTCCCTCCACTGCAGATTTATACACTCTCGAAGTCATTCAATTTCGTTCCATCCTCTCTACATGTCCAAATCATCTCAATAACCCATCCTCAGCTCTCTGGATAATAGTTTTGATAATCCCACACCTCCTCCTAATCTCCAAACTATGGATTCTCTGCATTATATTCACACCACACATTGCCCTCAGACACGACATCTCCACTGCCTCCAGCCTTCTCCTTGTTGCAACATTCACACCCCATGTCTCACACCCATACAAGAGCGTTGGTATAACTATACTCTCATACATTCCCCTATTTTTTTTTGTTATCCTCATCACCTTACTCTTTCCTATATTCACTTTTAATTTCCTCCTTTTACATACCCTACCAAACTCATCAACCAACCTCTGCAACTTCTCTTTAGAATCTCCCAAAAGCACAGTGACATCAGCAAAGAGTAACTGTGACAACTCCCACTGTGTGTTAGATTTCTTTACTTTTAACCCCACACCTCTTGCCAACACCCGAGCATTCACTTCTCTTACAAGTCCATCTATAAATATGTTGAACAACCCTGCTGACATCACACATCCCTGTCCAAGGTCTAATTTTACTGGGAAAAAGTCCCCGTCTCGCCTACATACTCTAACGTGAGCCTCACTATTTTCGTAAAGACTCTTCACTGCTTATAATAACCTACCTCCTATTCCATACATTTGCAACATCTGCCACGTTACCCCACTATCCTATTATTATTATTATCACGGGAAGCGCTAAACCCCTAGGGATTATACAGCGCCTGTGGGGGATGGAAGGCATTCAGGCTTAATTTAGGGAATTGGAGCACAGATCCAGTTCCCTAGATCAAGAGCCCCTTCACCAGCATCAAGAAACCTCCCATGAGGGGTACAGGAATATAAATATACCAACAGCACCAATAACGCTTGTGTTTCACACTGTACCAAGGCCTCACACCACATGAATTAGGCCTGGGTGAATGTAAGAATAAAGAAACAATGCAGCAGGCCTACTGGCCCATACTAGGCACGTCTTACTCAAATCCAACCTCTCGCACCTACAAATTCGTCCAACCTATTCCCAATGCTACCTAAGTTAACTTCAGCATCCAAGGTAAAATATACTTAATGTTTACATTAGCAAATCGTTGTATATGTTTGCGTCTTCACACTTTCCATAGAAATATTTGCCTAACATTTTGTCGGTAATTCTACCATTATTATCTTCTCTGTATGTTCTCCAGTGTATTTACATCCATTCTGTAGGAAGGAGATAACAAACTAGATTATGCACTTTATTATTATTATGTAAAAATAAACAAACATATTATATTTTAATGCTGGTGGTTGAAAATCCAATTAACGAACTTATGGAAGCGCCTGCTGTTTGCACAAAGTTTATTAAAACTATTTTGGCAATGCACTTGTAAAATATTAAATTCTCGACAATAAAAGTTAAATTTTTATGAACCGGGATTACTTTGAATGTAAATTAATGCACAATTAAATCACGTGATGTACAGTAAAAGACATCGGGGCAAAAGTCATATATTGAGTTATCGAAACAGAGTATGACTAACTATGACAGGCTGTTCTTCGGATCTAGATCCAAGAAGACCAACTACAGCTTTCACTTCTTCAGGGCAAAAATCAGTGCCATACATAACGCAAGTTCATGTTTATTTACAAAACACGGAATAGTCTTTCTTCTAGTAGATCATTTTTCAACTGAAGTGCCAGTGAAGTAATAAACTATATGGGAGTAATTCTTTGGCACTAGTCCAGCTTTGACAAGGGCCTGTGTCCGAGATAAGAAAACACAACAATGACTTCTTGACTAACAGTTATAGCATATTTATGTTGTTTATTCCTAGTCTCCAGAAACTACCCAGTTTGTTCATCATAAGAGTTATCACAGCCTTTGCAAGGTATCGAATATACAATACCATGTAGGTTACATGTAGGTTGCATGTCGTCGCTTTCTACGGTCCCTAAAAAACTTGTACAACCAAAAAAATAGAACCTGTGATGGCGGTGAGAGATGGTCACTGTATAACAAACAATAGTATTTTCTTCCGTTTAAATCAGGTTCAGCTCTAAGGTATGTTTTTTCAGCATTATAAAATGTATTTACGATAAAGATACTTTACTTGGGTATTGTATACTAGATGCAATCTCACAAATTCCTTCACTTTCCTTTATCATAAACCTCAGTGATGTATATCCACACAAAAAGTCTTGAAACCATAAAAACGATAATACTCTAACCCGTTTCTGTTTGTGACTTGGCAAAGTCCTCTATGTGAGCGAAACGTCGTCAATGATGGCTCTATATAACAACATATGTGGCTCGGATCGGTATTTCATACCATTGCAAACCCAACATGGAAACAAGAGTTCTATCAAAACTTGTCAGCATGTTGACAAGCATCTTGTTTCTTTAGTTGTATATAATACAACAGTCTTGACGACTCAAGACTGTTGTATATAATACAACAGTCTTGATGACTCAAGACTGTTGTATATAATACAACAGTCTTGATGACTCAAGACTGTTGTATATAATACAACAGTCTTGATGACTCAAAACTGTTGTATATAATACAACAGTCTTGATGACTCAAGACTGTTGTATATAATACAAGTCTTGATGACTCAAGACTGCAGTACTGAACACATGCGCCAAGGCTCAGGGACTGATTACCTCATCTTCCGCTTCTTCAGTCATCTGTATTCTATTGATAAATCCACTGGTTGGCGAATGAAGATACCCAGATGTTGCACACCTGTCTAATACATCATATAATTTTGAAAAAGTTGCTCCCATGACTTACAGTGAGTAGGTTCAAGTTTCATGTCCAAGGATTATTTCAAGTTTCTAATAAGAGAAAGCTTAACCTCTTCCAGGTCTCATAATTTTTTTTTATAATGACTGGAGGCGCATTTAATTTCGTTATGTTTAGTAATAAAATTATTATTGTCTTTTAATAATTCAATAAAAGCTTCGGTAAATCTTAATAGGTCATTGGGGAACATTTAATTAGGTTCCTTAAACAATAATGTTGATATTTTACTATATGTTAGAGTTTTATCTCAAAATTTCAAAAAAACATCAATAATAATCTTGACATGATAAGCAGAATCAATGAGTGCGAAATAAATTCTAAAACCAAGTGCACATTTTGAATCCTCTTCTAAATGTTTATTAGAAAAACAACAACGCAAAATCAATATTTGCATTTACTTTCGGCACTTACCAAAGCTAACATAAGGTAGTGACTATGGCTTACCTTGAGATACTGTAACTTGCACTATGAACGCCCACAACCTACTCTCTCAGTTGGTTGATTTGTTGTCTGGGAGGAAACTGCTTTTCAAACCCTGTGCTTCACTGAGGTTATGCGCGGGAACATAAGAAAGAGGGAACACTGCAGCAGGCCTACTGGCCCTTGCGAGGCAGGTCCAAGTCTCCAACCGGCTTAAGCCAATGCCACGACCCAGCCAGGTCAGGTTACATTCACTTAGATCAGCAAACCTCTTCGTAGCTTTCAAAATCTTTATGATTTTAGAGAGAACCAGACGTTGAAAATCATCCAATAGCATATCATCTATCTCTTTAGATATGTCTTGCAACATAGATTTAGAAAGATCAAACTTGTACATTTTTTTCACCTTCAAAAACCTTAATCATAACTCTGTTGTACATGTTTTAAGTAGTGCGGAAAAGTAATGAGTAACGAAATAAGGGAGAACAGTCGTGCAGAGAAGACGTGGGAACAATTCTAATTGAAAATCATACCAATAAACTACTACAAAAAAAAGCCATAGAATTAAAATCAAACAAATAGTACAGTTGATTGAGAAATTTGCAAAAATGCGTGACCAGGGGCTTCATGCTCGCCAGTTCGAATCCCACGTTACTTCTCGATTTTCGAAATAAACTACCACATACAAATAAACCCATAGTGACATACGAACAAATAAAAATGCTCTATACGATTCAACAAATTGTCAAATACGAATAGATGATCTGCCATTTCCGATCAAATAAATTGCCATATATTGTGAGACTAATTGCCATATACGCTCCAATCAATCGCCATATACGAATCGGGGACACTGCCCTATACGGAGGGTGCCTCAGGGTAACCCGTTATTCGTTATTTGAATTAAATCGCCAATGTTTTTGGATGTGAACCGCGCTATCACGTTAATATGAAAGAATTACGGTGTAAAGTAATTACGATGTGTGTGTGAGAGAGAGAGAGAGAGAGAGAGAGAGAGAGAGAGAGAGAGAGAGAGAAAACATAAGAAAGAAGGAACACTGCAGCAGGCCTACTGGCCCATGCGGGCAGGTCAAGTCTTCCACCAGCTTAAGCCAATGCCCCGACCAGCCAGGTCAGGTTACATCCACTTAAGGAAGGAGCCGGCATCTGACCTAGTAGCACAAACTAGTCAGGTCCCAAATCACACCCACCCGCACCCACTCATATATTTATCTAGCCTATTTTAAAACTACACAACGTTTTAGCCTCTATAACTGTACTCGGGAGTTTGTTCCACTCATCGACAACTCTATTACCAAACCAATGCTTTCCTATATCCTTCCTGAATCTGAATTTATCCAACTTAAAGCCATTGCTGCGAGTCCTGTCAATACTAGATATTTTTTGCACGCTATTTACATCACCTTTATTTATTCCTTTTTCCATTTTCACCTAATCCCTATCCCCCCAATTCTCGTCTTTCTAAAGAGTTGGGCCCC
>WNWK01043512.1:0-15464 GCA_009830355.1 Cherax destructor
TACGTAAGTGCCTCTTCTTCATTCTTATGTGTATTGGATCCCAATCTGGCAGTCAAATAATAAATTTTAAATTCTGTCAGCACCTTTTTCCCTGGTTCACAAGAGTTGCCAATTCTGCTTCCTGCAGTTGTATTAAAATACTCCTTAAGTGTATGTAGCAGCAGCATGTAAAGTCTAGGACACACCACTTTATAAACAGTACTGGGAGGAAGACAAACCTGTGAATGCAGTGTTAGTAGAATGTATGTTGGTTGTGACGAATACCACCTATATATGTGTGAAGAAAGATAGCGCTGGGCCTTGAACACACTTGTGTGTGCAGGAAAAGTGACTCCCAGAACTGACACTAGGAAACAAGTTCTTTTTCACACTGTCACGTAAGAACAGTCTCTCTTTCCCACACTCTGTTAGTAAAGAACGAACCACTTGTCTTACGCACAGTCAAGCTTCCAGTCTTACATTGTCTAGCATTCTGCTTATAATTCTTGGTGCTCAACATTTAATTTCTTCAAAGCAATGTATTGTTGGATAGGAGACAAAAAAGAAGTAGTTAGAGTGTTTATTCTGGAACTGGTTGTCTCTCACACTATCAACACCACGAGTGCAAGTATTATCAGTCCTTGCATTGTTACCAGTCATCATGTCTCCGAGTGCCCAGTCTTGCAGCCTTCACTGTTACCACAACCATTATTCTCACGTTCCCTTAGCCACCACTATCACTGTTGCCACAACTATCACCGTCACTGTTACCACAACCACTACAAACATCCAGATTTCTAAAATAGTTAACAAAATGAGCTTAAAACTCAGAAATATTATCAGATGTAATTGTAAGAACTTCAACAGAAAGTATGACACCATGTGTACTTGTAACAATATCTCACCTTCACACCTCTATCATGGGTTAAAATGTCTTAAGAGTTATAACAAGTGTTTATGTGGAAGCTCTGTGTCTATACTTCCAAGACTTATTTAGCTGCTACCAGACATTTGTTTATTTTTTATGTATTATTATATTCATAGGGACAGTTAGAGAAGATTGAGCAAAATAGGATAACTTGGAGGGTGTGTTAATCTGAAATGGAAGGATGGAGGGGTAGGGTAGTCCTATGAATGACTGGAGGAATGGGATACAGGAAGTTTCGTATGAGAAGGGCTTGGACATCCATCAGACGTGTATGTAGTGGAGGCAAATGGGTTCTATGACGACGTGCTGTTGGAGGATATGCAATATAACATTTATGAAGGGATTCTTGGAAACCAGTTAGTCAGACTAGAGTCCTGGAAGTGGATACTACTCTCCAAACTTAAATATCCTCACCCCTTTGAAGGAGGGGTGAGGATAGTATCCGTGCACCTCTGACAATACAGTGATAGAGCGAATGATAGTAAAAGTGTTTCTTCTTTTTCGGGTCTACCTGCCTCTGTGGGAGACGGCTGGTGTGTTAAAAAATGGTGTAAAATACCCACAAGTTAACGAGTAAGACTGAAGTGCAACAGTTGGGTATCTTAACTGTTGAAAGTCTTCGCCTACACAGTAGACTTCTTCAGTCACACACACAGAGGCAGCAGTGTAGTAGCGATTAAAACAAAAAACATGAATGTTCCGCCTTGTTTCTTTTGTGATTTTAATTATGAGCAGAAAATTAAGTGAGAGAAAGAAGAAAAGTTGGAAATAAACTGAAGAGTAACATAAGTGACGAAAAATGCGAAGGACAGTTAATATATTTATTGAATTAATAAATATATTATTCAAGAGGTCTTCAAGAGCCACTGAGTTCTTTATGGACTCATCAAGAGCCACTGAGTTCTTCATGGACTCTTCAAGAGCCACTGAGATCTTCATGGACTCTTCAAGAGCCACTGAGTTCTTTATGGACTCTTCAAGAGCCACTGAGATCTTCATGGACTCTTCAAGAGCCACTGAGATCTTCATGGACTCTTCAAGAGCCACTGAGATCTTCATGGACTCTTCAAGAGCCACTGAGATCTTCATGGACTCTTCAAGAGCCACTGAGTTCTTCATGGACTCTTCAAGAGTTCATCAATAACCAGTCAAAAGTTCGAGAACCCAAAATATGTCACAGTTAAGAGCCATTCTCTATAAAACAGCAGTGAAATATGAATAATTGCAGAAACATACAATTAATGACAAAAATAAAAACACATAAGATAATAGCAAATAAATAAATAATAACATATCAAGTAAATAACAACACAGAATATAAAGTCTAAAATAATTCTCCCCGAAGTGATAAGGACTAAACTGACACAGTACTGCAAACTTTTTTTTTTTATATTTTATTAAAACATTATTACAAAACATGACAAATATGCCGTAAACAGTAACAGGCACCTAAAAAACGAAACAACAATATCAAAATGACAAACCAACACCATAAACATGGATATGTGTGATATAAAATAACTCTGCCCCTTTCTACCAAAACAACCCACCACCTGAACCCTCACACTATTTTCAAAATAAAAACCCTAACCATACATACACAAGAAAATGGTTATATATAAAAACCATGCCCAACATGTCACATGGTATATGCAAAACTAAATAACAACTAACCTTTATGAAAATTTAATATACAATGAAACATGTCTATATAAGGCCTTTAACATACATGGTCATCTGAAAGTACAAGTAACCCACTGAAAACCTGTCATTTAACACAATTATTAAAACTCCTACTGTTACAAACCTACCACGAAAATCTTCATACAAAGCCAAAGAACTTACTATACATAGACAAAAATGATTAAGCATATAATACATAAGGACAAGAGTTAATACCTCTTAATATACCCCCCCATGTGCATTATATTATGTCTTCCAACTATCATCCTCTTAACTACCGTAACTATTACAGTAACTAACCCTATACATCCAAATAATACTTGGGACCTCTTAACACAGACCTCCAATAGCCAACTGCCATTGTCCCTTCAAAACATTTAGTACAAACATTAAACGTTGCCACCCTGCCTGGCACCTTTTTTTTTCACAACATAACAATTAATCCGGCCCTGTTAATGAAAACTCATATATTTAAGAACAGAGTGTATATTCCTAGCATTTAGAAACATTGAATATTCCATGATACAACACATAACATAAATCCTACCCTTAAACTTTACAACTTCCACATTGTTATATATATATTAACAACATTGCAATGACCTTCATGCAAACATATGAAAAATTTTGTTTTGCAACCTCGCACATGTGAACAATGCCATATAATTCCTAACACAACATTAGGTACATACTCCAAAGATGACTTGCCTCATCACATTAAACCAAGAGCACTGAAACGAAACCAACCTCCAACCCCTTCCCCTGAGCCAACTATACCACCCTCCTCACACGCCCCACCCATTCAACCCCCCCAACTCCCCCACCAACGTGCAACCTACCCTACCCAACAGACAACCCCCCTCCCAAGCTACCCTAAACCCCAACCTAAACTCCTCAACAAAACTAGGCAGCCCCTCCCTTTCACCTTATCATGCTTAATAACCAATGTACTGTGAAATCCCGATAAACACTTGGAAAACCCCTCTCCCATACCTCCCATACAGGCTTTTATTACGACATTTTGTTCTATAAAACCCTGCTGCTAACGCCCTTATTCTTACATCACTTCTCACCTCCCTCATTCCCCACGATATATGAATGTAGTCCAAAACTAAATAAGACATTGCCCTTTGTACGCTTTCCGAGAACTGCCCCACCTCCAAACTTAACGCCCGTAGAGCTGACACACCTCTTCCCCCTATTCTTCTCAACACTTCACCAAACCATGCACATACCCCTGTAAGACCCGCAAAAATATACAGCATGAAAAGCCGTATCTAGTTCCCGCACCTGTCACACCTACCATCCCCAACTATTCCCATGACAAATAACTGAGCCTTCGACGCTAAGATTCCATGTAGGAATCTAAACCCTGTATCTCTGACCCTCGGGTTCAATTTCAACTTTTTCAACCACCCCCAGGTTCTACCCCAATTATACAACGGAAAATTCGCCCTTCCCTTCACCTCCATCACCACGTGTCCTATCCTATCCCGCCGACTCACCCTAATTGCACCTGGATCTCACAATACCAACAAACATCTCAGAATTTCCTCACACTTCAATAACTCCTTCCCCCACCACCTGCGTACCTCCCTCATCACCTCCCCTACTCTCCTGCCTCCCACCCCCCCCCGTAAAACTCATGCCTCACGAACACACTCCTAAGCCTACACCTTAAGGGTATCAACCCTAAACCCCCCCAACATACCTTAGTTTCCATCACCTCTCTACACAGCCAATGCCTTCCATGCCCCCATACAAACTTTAGCACACTTTGCAATAATCTTCTCGCATCAACCTCCAAAAGGGGAAAGACCGCCGCACAAAACCATAGCTTACTGTACACTAATACATTCACGACAACTGCCCTTTGCAACAAAGTAGCCTCCCCTACTCCCCAACCCATCATCCTATGTATTGCCGCCTCCACTACCATTCTCGAGTTTACTTCCCTCGTGTTCGCACTAAACACTATTCCACAAATCTTTAATGTGTCAACACAACCCCATCCCTCCCTCTCCCCAACGCTCCCCGTCCAGTTCCCCACCTCCAGTAGATTAGATTTTCCTCTATTCACCCTCATTCCCGTCGCCTTCCAAAAAATCTACTAGCCCATTCACCATGCTCAATTGCTGCTCTGACGATACCAAAACGTTAGTATCGTCTACATAACCTACAATACCTACCCCATCCACATTATTCTCCCCTCCCTCACTTAATCCCTTCTCCACTAACCTATAAAAGGGATCCTGTAAGTAGGCAACAGGATCTGGGACAGCCGACAACCCTGTCGCAGACCCTCTCCATACTCACCGCCTCCCTACCCTCCCATTTATTTGCACTCTGAACTTAGCCTCCTCATACAAAGTACGTACCCAACTCACCACTTCCTTCCCGAAACCCTGTTTCCCAAAATCTCATACAGTATTCTCTATCCACTCTATCATATGCTCTCTGCCAGTCCAGGCCCAACACGCTCCTGTTCGACTCTCATCTATAAACCTCTTGATACGTCTATGCCCGTCATTATACTCCTTCCAGGTACTCCCAATTGTCCCTCATGCAACATGTTCCCCAAACCCTCTTTATTCTATTCGCTAAAATCTTTGCAAAATTTTATAATCAGTATTCATCAGAGCTATTCCCCTATAATCACTTAACCTCCTCGAATTCTTCCTTTTGCTACCAACACCACCACCCCAGTTCTCATACTTTCCCCATTCTTCCCTCCCCTTTCAACTCATTTACCACCCTCACTAACATCTCTTTTAACACCTGCCAATGCTTTACATACAATTCCCTGGCAACCCATCTGATCCAGGTGATTTTCCCATCCGTAGACCTTTAATTGCTTCCCATACTTCCTCCTCAGTTATCTCTCCCTCACAAGCCTGCCTATCCTCATCACTCAAACACTTCCTAATTCCACGTAAAATCCCTTCACCTGACTCTAAATCCTGTTCTTCCCTTCCATAAGTTTTCCTATACCAACACTCTGCATATCCTCCTATACCCTCTGTTGTCCTCAACTCTCGCCCCTCCTCATAACCCCCCATTCCCTCCTCTACCTTTATAGACGAGATCAACATACTACCTCGCCTCCTTTGAAAATGCCTCAGAACCATCTTCGACGCTTTGTTACCCATAATACCTCCTCCAAACCACTCCTAAGTCTTAAAGCCTGAAACCGTTCCTCCTGGATCTCCCTTAGTCTGTTTCGCAAAACCCCAACCTCTTCGCTACACCTTCCCCCAATCCCCCATAACACCCACTCAACAAACCTTCCAAATACCTCTGATATCCATACCTATACCTCGCCTCCTCACCCCCGCTGGTAAAACTTCCTGATTTCCGGTTTACTCTCTCATCCCACCACTTCGCTACCTTTACCTTCAACACCCTTCCCTCCCTCCACATCTCCCCCACCACCCTCAAAATCTTCATCATCCCCATCTTCTCCAACAATCTCGTATTTAGTTTCCAATAACTCTGGTACACCCTGACAGCCCCTTCCCATCCACCTTCAAACAAAACTCCTCGATGGTCCGAAACCAACATCAATACACTCCACCTTTTCCACAACCACTGCTTTGCACATATACTCTGTCCAAACGAGCAGCATAATTCTTCCTATAGAAAGTGTAGCTACCGGTTCCCTCCCTCCCACCACATCCACCACCCCCACCGCATTCAAGACCTCTCGTAATGAACCCAGCACACACCCGCTCCCCTTGGTTCTACATCCCTAACCCTAATCACACTATTCCAATCCCTGCTATGACAGTGAAGTGAGGTAGTCCCCGGAAAGCATAAGTTAACTCATTATTAATAAAATCATCTTTAATACGCTTATTCTCCACAGCCGGGAGATACACTCCCAAAAAGCTAACCTGTACTCCTCCCCAATATCCATTCACTCGAACCACCCTTCCCCACCTCCTCCCATGATGACAAGGTGAAAGGGCTGGTCTCCTAATCCCCACCAACACACCCTTTGAACAACCGAGCACTGCCAGCAAATACTTGATAACCCTTTATTACAATCTCCTCCCCTGCCTAAAATTGTGTTCTTGAAAAACACTACATCTACCCTCCATCGCTTTAACGTTATCTCAACCCATTTGCGTTTGACCTCATTTCTGAGGCCATTTACGTTCATTGTCACACACCTGAAGTGAACGGTTGGGGTTTTCCTTTCGATTTCAGTGCTCTTTTGTCTATCTTAACCATCGTTGCACCATCATTCCCTCCCTTCCCCTTTCCCTCCCCTTTGATTCTCTTGGTGCTCCATTTCCTTCACCCGACACCCTTTACCCTGAACCACCTCAGCCCAAATCTTTTGCCAGGCCTCTGAGCTGCAGTTAACACATCCTCATCTGTATCATCCCCAGGTCGTTTCCTAGATTCTCCTTTTCCACCGGTATCTCCATGTCCTCTTCTCTGTGGATTTCAGCCTCTACAACTGTCACATTTACTGAAGCCTCTACACCAATTCCATCACTTCTCATTACCTCGCCCGTCTCCGTAGCTCTCATAACCTCCTCTCCTTGCCCAACCACACCCACCTCCTCTGAAATATCATCCAGTAATAAGGGTGCACTACCAATGAATTCATGCAGATCCTGCAGGATAGCTGCTTCCTCTCCCTCACCATGCTGACTCTCGTCCATGGTCATGCCTTGCACTTCAGTCGCCTCCAGCGTCACATCTGAAATCAAGGCAACAGCACGCTGTTGCTTCTCCTCCTGATCCACCTCCGCACTCCACGATTGTTGTTGATTCCCGTTCTCCTTCTTCCCGTTGCTCTGCTCCACCAATCCAACCTCCGGAGATGTCCTGTCATCCAAGCTAGTCACGGCACGTACCTCCTCCCTCCGATCTCCAACACGCCTACGTGCACAGTCCGCCGCTATGTGTCTCGGTTGCTCACACAACCGACATGTCCTCACCTGGCCGACATAAGTTACATAAACCTGGGTACGAAAGGCTTCCATTAGAATGTAGGATGGTACAGGTTTCCTTAATGTCATCTTCACATTATAAGTGCCCTCGAGCATGCCAGCGTACAAACCATTCATATAACGGCCCACGTTGATCACATGTATCACACCATACTTTTTCAAAACATCCTGAATGTCCGTCGCACTCGCCTCGAATGGGACATGACGGAGTTTCAACCACTTATACGTGGCTGAAATATCCTTAACACATACCTCTACACCTTGCATGACGACCTTCCGCTTGTCCTGGTACATGTCGACGATCCTTTCGTAAGCTGCTGTACAGGCGAATTTTACAAGGATCCTCCTTGCCCCATTGAGGGCAATGCCATATAACTCTGAATGTGATATGCCCAGAGTGTCGCGAATTATGGCAGGCAGTAAAATCTCTGCGTTCGATGGGTAAACTGCTCCTTGTAGTAGTTCAATACCAACAGTATTCACCCGGCGTCTGTAACCATCCGCCATGATGAGAATGAAGTTGCACCAGGTCAACTCCAGGGGGCTCCACCAGACACCCGCACACAACCAAGGCTGGGCGTGGAATGTACTGCAAACTAGAGATATTAACAAAATTCCACCCACGCATGGCACTAATTTTTCTACCTGATTAGTGACGTAGTAAAAAAAAGTCAATAAATACTTTATTGGAAAATAAATAAGTGTTAACGCTTGATCAGGGGCTGTTCATTAAATTTACGAGGCCCTGGCCAGTTTTCCTCGTAAAACAAATTGGCTAGTCCGAGATCAGAGTAGTCCAAGGACGAGTTAACATTCTCATCAGACATCCCTTTGGATTTTGCCCGTGTTATGGCAAAGATCGGGGAAGAATTAATCATTATTGGTTCAGTACATTTAGTAGACTTAATGTTATTACCCAGTAATAACATCACATCTTTCATTTGGAATCCATCAGGTATACCTACAGTCAAATACCCAGTGTAGTATTTACTCTGCACATATATTTTATGTAAAGGAACAGAAAATACTGCTCTTCCAAAAGCTTCTAACAGAACTGAGGACTGCAAAGAGGTTTGTTCAGAAAGGGGAAGTACTCCCTCTCTTATAAGTGAGCAATATGCTCCAGTATCCCTAAAGGTTCTAACTTCCATTTTCTCTGAATGTTCCTGATGGGATATATGACAAGTGCTATAGTAAGGAGCCATCCCCTTCTCTACTTCTTTCTGAGTCATATTACTAGGGACATTATAAATTGTCCCTAATGGTTGGGGGTTATTTGGGCAATTGGGCCTGATGTGGCTGGGTTTGTTACACAGGTAACATACAACCTCAGCTTTAACTTTGGCTCCTCGTTGATTTTGTGGCTTACGCCACTCTGGGTACTGCCGCCTCAAATCACCATGTTGAGTAGTTTGAGGTCGCTCACCAGGTTGACCATGAGTGAAGTAACGCTGCTCATCTGGTGATTTAGTTGACTGCCGACAAGATTCACCTTCATCTTGACATTTCGTTCTCCACTCAGGAACTCTTCTTTGATGATCTCTGCTCATACCTGGCTGTTGTGGAAAGAGATAAGACCGCTCGGACAAGGAGCGGTTAGTTTCAAAAGTATCAGCCAACCTGGCTGCTTCCAATGCCGTAGCCAATGAACGATCTTGAAGAAAGACTCGAACCTCTGGACTAACAGACTCCAGCAGGTTGACCACCAAGATGAGCTGCACCAGATTATCAAAATCAACGACACCACTTGCCTTGTACCACTTTGTGAAAGCCCTGATCTGCTGTCTTACAAAATCAACGTAAGACTGACCCAACTGCTGTTTGCCTAGTTTGAATTCTTTCCTATACTTGGCAGGAATACATTGATAAGCTCTAAGAACAGTGGTTTTCACAATGCGATAGTTACCAAAGTCGTCATTACTCAGAATTGACGTAAACTCTTGTGCTTTACCAAACAACGCAGTATGCACCAGTGACGCCCAATGAACCTCAGGCCACCCTGAAGCTCGAGCCTGGTTTTCAAATGCTTCGAAAAACTGTTCAGGCTCTGCTTTAACAAAACGTGGAACAAACTGTACTGCCCTTTGCAAATTGAAGTCATCTACAGTCTGATTGAATTGCCTTCTCTCTTTCGCTTTATCAAACTCCTCCTTAGCAAATGCACGCTGTTCTTTAGTTTGCTTAAGACTGAGTCTGGCTAACTCAAGTGCCAATGAAGCGGACTCGCCTGTAGATAACCCCACACCTGTGACATTACGAAACTGCTGCTTTTGCTCAGAAGTTTTGTCTCTCCCATTATTTTGTAAATACCTTAATGGTGATCTACGATTAACAGCTCCTTTATTGGGAGAAACATTAGTCTGATATGCCATAGTTTCATTTTGTAGTTTACTCCTTATAATATCACACAGCTGCGAAGCCGTGAGGGTGTGTTGATAGTCAATACCAATAGAACGAGCAATTCGCCAACAATGTTGTAGAGGGGTTTGGGCAAGTTTAGGAGAGTGAACTCAGACACTAATTGCCTGATTCGAATAGGTGGCATTAACCCCAATGTAACACGCTGTTTGCAAGACGCTCAAGCTGCTATGCACGGTACGACTGCAGAATACTCACACAATAGTAAGGCTGACATGCAACAAAACCAACTGCACAATACACACAATAGCAAAGCTGACACGCAATAGCAAAGCTGTAGAATACTCACACAATAGCAAGGCTGACCATAGCGATTGAATGCAAAGATGACACACAAAATTCGTGAAGCGTTGGCAAAGCGTACGCAATGCCAGATAGCAAGCTATCTAGATACAAGACTAGCTCCTGCTCCAACTTCAACTCTAGGCTCAACTCCTGGTCTAAGTCCAGCTCCAGCTCTCGGACAGGCTACCCATATTACAACCTCAGGTTCTAAGGCCTGTTATCCTGAGTGTAAAAGGGAGCTTGGAGCAAAGAAACAGTATAAAATGCTTTGAATTGTATTTTTCCTCCACCAAGCAATTATTTATATATCTGAGTTTTGTATTTTCCTTCACCAAGTATTTATATCTTTATACAATTATGTACACTATATACAAATAGAGTAGTATTAGTGCATGCCACCTGGTCAAGGCAAAACAACAGCCAAGAGACAGAGACGACCGTACAACAACCAGCTCAGGGAGGGAATGACAATGGTAAACATGTGAGTGGAATCCACGTCACCTTTACCATTGTCAGACCCACATTATGATTGGCTGAACCAAGTTGTTTATCTGGTGATGGGGCCCCGATCACCAAATCCTTAACAAGACGGTTTGCTGGTTGGTGAGGCAGCCTATGTAGGTGTGTTTAACATACTCCGAATAAGGAGACGTACTCTTTGCATGCAACACATATGTATAGGTTATAACCCGGGATCCATATTTCATTGCCAAAGTGATCCTTTATGTGGGTCTCTGTGAAAACCATGAACATTGCATTTGACTCTGTAAGCAGTCCACGAATGAAAGGTATTTTGTTGTTTGTTGCTGGCTTTAGACTCTGTATATTTTCAAAGATGGATATCATCATATTGGTGGTATGGGAAGAGGTCTTTTTTTTCCTGGCAGTAATATCTGTTCTTTTAGAGTGGAGGCCACTGACTGTGACTCTGCTCCAGAATTGATTGGAGTTGGTGTAGGATTTCAGTCATTTCCTGCCAGTTTTTTTTTTCCTTCCTGGCACTAAAAAAAAAACTCTCTCTCTGGAGTGGTTGTGGCTACCCAGGTTTTCCCATGGTCTGTATGTTCTGTATCTTCTTGTCCATTTTTGGTGGTGTGCCTGGCAATATAAGTTATAGCACTGTTTTTCCTGAACTGAAGAGCGACACATTTCAGGATGGAAAAGCTTACAGGAAGAAAGGTTGCTTTTTCCTGTTGTCATATGGGCACGGTATTTTCTGGGGTGGTCAAATTTGCACGTCCCATCTGTTTTTCCAGACATTTCATGCCTGCAGATACCTAAGGCATGGAATTTGCAAAGGTTTGATTTCAGTTTACCTTGGTTTTTCGTGACTGCATTCCCTACTGGTGCGTATTTTTCTGTCTATTATCTTCACCACTTGTACTAACAGTGGAGCCTTCACCAGTATTTTCTGGAATTTTATCTTCACTATTCCTTGAGGCATCCCCTTGTTTACTATCTCCATTGATATTGCTAGTTTGTAACATTGGGTTTTGCATGTTCTTGTTTACTCCTGTTTCCCCACTTCAGCTCCTGTCTCCCTCCTGGCCACCAACTTTCATTTCTGTTTTCTTATAGTTACTGTCTACCAGGACAGCATCTGCATCAGGGGTGATTGCACCATCTGGCCCAGTCCTTTTATTTTCCCATCTGTTATAGAATGCTGTCAGGTTTACTATGAAGGCCATTTTGATGTTTACATCTTTTAATACCAATGTGATTTTGTTTCCACACTTGGTTTTCATTTAGGCATACCCAGAAACACTTCCCTGGTTTAATATCTCTTGCACATGATTCCTGAATATCTGCACAAGATCTGTTTGTCCCATTTCCCACACAAGTTGCATGAAATCCATGCAGAAGCCCATTTATTGCTGTGATTGCAGACTACACAGAGTTTCATGATGTGATGTTTTTTGGTTGTTATACTGTATATTCTACTAATAACCTCCTAAAAGTGTAAATCTGTTTGTGTGTGTATCTAATTTGTATTCGTATGTTTATGTGTATGAAACAATCTTACCGCTTCTTGCAGTAACTGTTTGGTGTTTATTAGGAAAGTGTTAGGATGTGGAAGCCAAGTAATATTTAGGATAAGTGTGTTTCATAAATTTTTTATTTTGGGGAAAAGTTATTTACATGATAAAAAAATTATATATGAAATTTTTTGAACATTCTCTATATACATTCTCCTATGAATGTGTATTTTTTGTGGCCCCAAAAAACTAATTAGTAAATTTAGGTCATTAATATTCCATATACAGTCCACAAACATAATTTACCAGTGTTACTGGTTTAAATTTAATAAGGCCCAGCTTATGTGAGTGTGGGATGAGTGGGTGGGAAATCAAAGGAGAGATACAGTTGCGACCAGTTTCTCTAAAATCTACCTATCTCCGAGATACAACTAATATCAATTAGTGTGATGTCTGTGTTAGTTGTGCCCCCCCCAAATTGTGTGTGTAATAATTCAGGACTGTGTCTGTAAACTTCATCCAAAATTTTCCCCCTTTTAAAAGCTAGACCTCATGCCAGCCCAAATTACCCCCAAGAATTTCCAGTAGTCATTGCCCCCCCTTAATGTTGCAGACAGAAAAAACAGCTGGGTGATAAAGGTGGTTGTAGGAACTGGCTGCAATGGGGCAAAAAACCCCCGGGGGTTCAGAGTATTCTGCCCTGTTGCTTTTGTTATGGGTGAAGGGGGGGGAAGGGGATGTGGAGGACCGGAAAGTGAACTTTTTTAAATCTCTGGCCGTTTTTATTATGCAGTGATATCTTCGCCTGCCAAGCCGAGGTCCTGCATGTTTTTTCCGTCTTTCAACTGACCATTCAAAAAAGAGGTGGGGGGGGAATATCAATATGAAGGTGTTATAGGAACCCTTTTCCCAAACCCCGTCATACTGGTTGGCACCTTTTAATACAGGGCCCCTAAGATAATTAAAAAATGACATAATTGCTCCCGCCCCCCTGTCGCCGTACCGCTATCGTCCCACCCGTAGTCACCGTTTTGGCCATCACCGTTAACGCAGCCGTCTGGCAGGGGGAAAATATTTCAGCGTGGGTCTATTTTGATAAGATTTAAGACAATTTTTTTTTAAAAATTTAAAATAATAACATGCTGAGAATATGAAGGGAATGTAGGCAATAATCCCCACTACAGATAATTTATTACCACAACTCTTAAGGAAAGTATCTACAGGTCTACACGATATAATATTTTAAAAAACGCTTTATAAGATAACCTTTATGATTACTAAAAGTTCCCCCCAAATTTTCTGTAAAAATATATTTTATTGCAGATTAGTGTTTTCACATTTCTGAAATACGGTACAGTGAAGCTAAAACTGCTGCAAGCTTTTCCCCAAAGGGCGCCATTACCCTGTGCAACAACCATCACAGCAGACACTGTCATTACCACTAGTGACAACAACCATCACAGCGGGCACTGTCATTCCACTATGAAAAACCCAAAAATCACAGCAGACACTGTCATTACCACTAGTGACAAAAAACCATCACAACAGACACTGTTATTCCACTAGTGACAACAACCATCGCAGCAGACACTGTCATTACCACTAGTGACAACAACCATCACAGCAGACCCCTGTTATTTCAACTTATGAATCAGGGGCAGTGTCACAAAGTGGGTTTCCCCTTTTAAATTAATTCCCGTTGCTGAAGTTGAGATTAATGACTAATAATTCTCTTATCTTTTATGAAGGCAACTTTAGGAGGCGTGGTCAACCCAGCCCAGCCTCCACGATAACACAGTGTACAGTGACACTGTGGGGGTGATCACGTCAAACCCAGCCCCGATAACACGGTGTACGGGGTCACTGTGGGGGGTGATCCCCGTCACCCAGCCCAGCCCCCCGTCCGGGGTACAGTGACACTGTGGGAGTGACCCCTCAACCAGCCCCCCCCCACGATAACACGGGGTACAGTGTCACTGTGGGGTGATCACGTCCCCCCAGCCCACCCCCCCCGAAAACACGGTGTACAGTGACACTGTGATGATCACGCCACCAACCCAGCCTCCCCGATAACACAGTGTTTCAGTGACACTGTGGGAGTGATCACTTCACCCCGCCCAGCCCCCCGGATAACACAGTGTACAGTGAGTGTGAGTGATCCACAGTATATAAGAGAAGAACGTTCATATCTTCCACAAAAACAAGTCACTGGGATCTCGGGAAAAAGGGAAGACAATGTTACAGTTTCTGATCAGTACTAATAGACCCCTTGCTGTAGTTCGTACGATGGTCATCGGAACAGTAACAGCCTGGTTGTAGATGAATGGTTCAGAGAACCGACAAGTTGATAAATTAGACACATATGCAACACTTCCTCAAAAGATCCCAAGTGTTGCATATGTGTCTAATTTATCAACAGCCTGGGTTTATCAAACCCGATCCACCAGGAGGCCTGGGGTTAAAAGGGGGGGGAAGCTTTTTGGGCCCTTTACACCCGGGAAAATCCCTGCAGGTGGACTCCCGGTATCACCTTATCAGACACATATGGGGTTGTTCATTAAAATAACTCCAGCTTCATGACTGGTTTGATAATGTCTTGCTTCATGAGTGGCTTAGATAATGTCTTCCCTTTATGAAATAGCTGATAATGTCTTTTCATGAGTGGCTTTAATGTTGTCTTGCTTAATGAGCTTAGATAATGTCTTCATAATTGGGTTTTAAAAAACTCTTCTTCATGAGTGGCTTAAAAAAAGGTTTTTATTCATAAGTGACAAAAACAATGTCTTGCTTCATAAGTCACATTAATAATGTCTTTGCCAAAAGTGGCATAAAAAAAGTCTGACTGGTCTAAGACAATCCTATAATTACCCGACGGAGGATCAAGGTTCCATATTGTCTAGTTATTAGAAACCGTCCCATAATTACCGACCTAGAATCAATCCCCCGCCCCCTTCCAATTTAATAACACATGTTACCTAACAGAAAATAGATACATAGTTAGGATTAGTTTTTATTTCACTTTCACACCTTGTTGCATATTACAAAATAGGTACTTGGGAATTAGTTTTTTCACCTACTGCTTCTGTTACCTAGTGGTAAATAGGTATTTAAGCAATAGACATAATTAACAGCAATAGACATAATTAGGAAGGGAGGGGAAACCCTTTTGATATGTGGTGTTTCCAATGAGAGGAGATGGAAATGAATGGTTATCCCGGGCAATTGGTGTCA
>WNWK01043513.1:0-15463 GCA_009830355.1 Cherax destructor
ACAATGAGAATAAGTGAATGAACCTAAGTGATATGCCGCTTATAGAATCTTATCTAGAGAAGGATCCTCGAGAAGGAACAGTTATTTGCTTCAGCGTGGTGTTAGAGCTTGTAAAATGCACGTGTCTGTACATATATTTGCATATACCTTTTTGACTCGTTGTGAAAGAGTCTAATAACGCTCGGCCTAGAGCAGTTTGTGAATTTAACTTATTATAGTGATAATAAGGCTAATGATATGTTTTACTCAGTGTGTGCGAAATGAGTATTACTTATTAAAGCTGTTAATAAAACTAACTGAAACTAGAAAGATTCCTTTTTCCTCTATATGTGAGCTCTGCTACGAGTTAGATCTGTTCTTTTTCTCAATTTTGTTACGAGAAGCACTACCTCTAAGTGATTTACAGGCTATGCCCGTAACAGAATGGTGAATAATGAGGGTCAAAATATTGATTCAGGCTTTGATATCATAAATCTTACCAATAACAGTAATCGAGTAACACAGGGTAATAATAGTAACAGAAATTGTGTAAAACAAAAGCTGAATATGAAAAAGGTTCACAAGAAGATACATCTCAATGTATTTTACACTAACTGTCGAAGCGCCAGAAATAAAATTAACGAATTACGTTTGGTAGCATGTGCTGGGAACTTTGATGTCATTGCAATAACTGAAACATGGTATAATACCAAGAGTCGGGATATGATTGCTGAGTGTCATATTCAGGGGTTCAAGTTGTTTCATGTAGATAGATATAATGGGAAAGGGGGTGGAGTTGCATTATATGTACGAGAAAATATAAATTGCTGCATAAAAACAGGCATAAAAATAGATGGATCATTAACAGAATCTGTTTGGGCAGAGTTTCTAGAAGGTCAAAGAAAAACTGATTGTAGGTGTAATATACCGACCTCAGGATTGGATCACGATAGGGGGAGACTTCTTTGGGACGAAATTGTTAGGGCTTCTAGACACAATAACGTAGTGATAGTAGGGATTTTAACTTTAGTCAAATTGACTGGACTACTTTGACCGGTAATCTGGAGCCCAGTGACTTTATGGAAGTAGTTCAAGACTGTTTTCTGAAGCAGTGTGTGACGGAGCCTACCAGAGGTAATAATTTGCTCGACCTAGTCTTGTCAAATAAAGAAACCCTTGTAAATAATATGGAGATCACTGAAGAGCTTGGCGCAAGTGATCACAAATCCATTACTTTTAATATTACCTGGGAGTACGAGAATAGGGATAATACGGTAAAAGTTCCTGATTTTCGTTCTGCCGACTATATTGGACTTAGAGAACACCTGTCTAATCTCGACTTGGGTAATCTAGCTAACGATTACGATGGGATCTGCGTATATGATTTTTTTCTTAATAATGTACAACATGCACAGGGTATATTTATTCCCAGAGAAATTTAGGTCAAATAATAACGATCCCAAATGGATTAACAGGAGGCTAAAACATCTATTAGGGAGAAAGAGGAATTTATAGGCGCATCAAAAGAGGAGATGTTAACCTTATTGACCAATATGTTCAGTTGAAAAGAGAAGTAAAAAAGGTGATTAGAAAGGCTAAACGTGACTATGAGATTAAGGTTGCTAATGAATCAAAGACTAATCCAAAAGGGTTCTTTCAAGTGTATAGGACGAAGGTGAGGAAAAGGTAGGACCTCTGAAAATTTGGAATGGACAGCTGACGGATAACGAAGTAGAAATGTGTTCTCTATTTAATGACTATTTTTGTCAGTCTTTACACAAGAAGACGTAAATGAGATTCCAGAAATTAACAATTATTCAGTTCCTGAAGAATTCAAGTTAACTAATATTACTGTCACGAGGGACATGGTTATCAAACAGATAGATAAACTGAAGCAAAATAAGTCCCAGGGACCCGACGAGTTGTTTTCCAGGGTACTTAAAGAATGCAAGATGGAACTTAGTCAGCCATTAACGAATGTGTTTAATACGTCCATCCTAACTGGTGTTGTGCCAGAGATGTGGAAGATAGCTAATGTAGTTCCTATATTTAAATCAGGGGATAAGTCAATTCCATCAAATTACCGTCCAATAAGCCTCACATCTATAGTAGGCAAATTATTAGAATCAATTATAGCTGATATTATTAGAAGTCACCTTGAAGAACATAATTTGATTAATGAATCTCAGCATGGGTTCACGAGAGGTCGTTCCTGCCTGACAAATTTACTGACGTTTTCAATAAAACATTTGAGGCAGTAGGCAGTGATAAAGAATATGATATAGTTTACTTGGATTTCAGTAAGGCCTTCGATAGAGTACCTCACAAGAGACTCTTAAGAAAGGTGGCAGCTCATGGTATAGGAGGTAAAACTCTAGCATGGATAGAGGCATGGCTTACCAATAGAAAGCAGAGAGTTTCCATTAATGGGGTCAAATCTGAATTGGGATTAGTCACTAGTGGCGTTCCACAAGGATCAGTTTTAGGCCCATTGTTGTTCATAATTTACATAAATGACCTTGACGAAGGAATTGCAAGTGACATGAGTAAATTTGCTGATGATACAAAAATAGGCCGTCTGATTCATTCTGAGAAGGATACCAGTGAACTCCAGGAGGATTTGGACAAATTAATGTCTTGGTCTGAAAAGTGGCAGATGAAGTTCAATGTGGACAAGTGTAAGGTACTAGTCCTTGGTAATGAAAATATCCCTCGAATTTATAAACTAGGTGAAGTAGAGCTTAATCATACAGAATGTGAAAAAGACTTGGGAATCATGGTAAGCAGAAATCTAAAGCCAGGACAACAGTGCCTAGGTGTGCGCAATAAGGCTAACAGATTACTAGGATTTATTTCAAGAAGTATAAGAAACAGAAGTCCAAAAGTTATTTTACAGCTCTATACATCACTAGTGAGACCTCATTTGGATTATGCAGCTCAGTTTTGGTCTCCTTACTACAGGATGGATATAGATTCATTGGAGAACATACAAAGAAGAATGACTAAGAAGATTTACAGTATAAGAAATCTCCCGTATGAAGATAGACTTAGAGCGTTGAATCTCCACTCTCTGGAGAGACGTAGAATGAGGGAGATATCATCGAGGTGTACAAGTGGATGATGGGCATAAACAAAGGAGATATTAATAAAATACTGAGGATATCGAACCAAGTAAGAACCAGAAATAACGGATTTAAATTGGATAAATTTAGATTTAGAAAGGACATAGGCAAGTACTGGTTTTCGAACAGAGTTGTAGATGCGTGGAACAATCTTCCTAGAAGAGTGATAGAGGCTAGGACCTTGGGTGGCTTTAAAAGAGACTGGACAAATATGAGTGGGAGGGCTGGGTTTGATTGGTGTCGTGAGTACGGGACTAAATTCTTTGGTAGTGGTAGTTTTGATAAGGACTTGCCTTGTATGGGCCAGTAGGCCTCCTGCAGTGTTCCTCCATTCTTATGTTATGTTCTTATGTTCTTATTAATACCCATCTTCCACTTATATACCTCGATCATGTCTCCCCTCATTCTTCGTCTTACAAGTGAATGTAATTTTAGGGTCTTTCTTCATAAGGAAGATTTCTAATGGTATGTATTAATTTAGTCATTCTACGCTGAATGTTTTCTAATGAATTAATATCCATTCTGTAATATAGAGACCAGAACTGAGCTGCGTAATCTAGGTGAGGCCTTACTAATGATGTATAAAGCTGTAATATAACCGCTGGACTTCTGTTGCTTACACTTCTTGATATAAATCCCAGTAATCTATTTGCTTTATTTCTTACAGGTAGGCATTGCTGACTTGGTTTAAGGTTGCTGCTTACATTAACCCCCAAATCCTTTTCGCATTCTGTACGGCTGAGTTCAACATTATTAAGCTGGAAGGTGCTAGGGTTATGAACATTCCCGAGTTTTAGAACTTTGCACTTATCTACATTGAACTGCATCTGCCACTTTTCGATATATATATACCTCGATCATGTCTCCCTAATTTTCGTCTTACAAGTGAATGTAATTTTAGGGTCTTCAATCTTTCTTCATAAGGAAGATTTCTAATGCTATGTATTAATTTAGTCATTCTACGCTGAATGTTTTCTAACGAATTAATATTCATTCTGTAATATGGAGACCAGAACTGAGCTGCGTAATCTAGGTGAGGCCTTACTAACGATGTATAAAGCTGTAATATAACCTCTGGACTTCTGTTGTTTACACTTCTAGATATAAATCCCAGTAATCTGTTTGCCTTATTACGTACGCTTAGGCATTGCTGTCTTGGTTTAAGGTTGCTGCTTACCATAACCCCCAAGTCCTTTTCGCAATCTGTATGGCTAAGTTCTACGTTATTTAACTTATAAGTGCTTGGGTTATGGACACTCCCGAGCTTCAGAACCTTGCATTTATCTACATTGAACTGCATCTGCCACTTTTCTGACCAGGAATTGAGTCTGTCTAATTCCTCCTGAAGTTCCCTGACATCTACGTTAGAATCAATTATCCTACCTATTTTCGTGTCATCGGCGAATTTGCTCATATCACTAGTAATTCCCTCATCAAGGTCATTGATATATATTTTAAACAACACCGGCCCTAAGACTGATCCCTGTGGAACACCACTTGTTACAGATCCCTACTCGGACTTAACCCCATTTATGCACACTCTCTGCTTCCTATTGGTGAGCCATGACTCGATCCATGACAGCACTTTTCCCCCAATGTCATGAGCTGCCACTTTCTTTAACAGTCTCTGGTTCGGTACTCTATTAAAAGCCTTACTAAAATCTAAATAAACAATATCGAATTCTTTATCGTGATCAACAGCTTCAAAAGCTTTACTAAAGAAGGTTAATAAATTAGATAGGCAGGAACGGCCCCTCGTGAATCCATGCTGAGTATTATTAATCAAATTATGGTTATCTAAATGGCTTCTAATAATATCAGCTATAATTGACTCTAGTAATTTGCCTACAGCTGAGGTCAGGCTTATTGGGCGGTAATTTGACGGTAGTGACTTGTCCCCTGCTTTAAAAATAGGAATTACAATAGCTATCTTCCACATGTGAATGAATGGTTCAGAGAACCGACGAGTTGGTAAATTCGACACATATGCAACACTTGGGTATCTTTATTGAGGAAACGTTTCGCCACACAGTGGCTTCATCAGTCCATACAAAGGAGAATCGTGAAGAACAGGAGGAGTGTGAGGTTGTCAGGCCCTCAATCTTGAGACGATGTTGTCAGTCCATCAATCTTGAATAGAATAACAGCATATGAGCAGAGGAAGCTTATATACTGTAGACAGGAGAGGTGCAGCAGTTGTAGGAGGTGTCACATTTGTTCAATGTGGAAGTAGGTCGTGTTGCATATGTGTCTAATTTACCAACTCGTCGGTTCTCTGAACCATTCATTCACATCCTGTCTGACACTGCAACATCTTGGTATCTTAATACATGGATTTCTTCGCTTGCCTATTCCTTGGGCAGACCTACTTCCACATTGAACAAATGTGACACCTCCTACAACTGCTGCACCTCTCCTGTCTACAGTATATAAGCTTCCTCTGCTCATATGCTGTTATTCTATTCAAGATTGATGGACTGACAACATCGTCTCAAGATTGAGGGCCTGACAACCTCACACTCCTCCTGTTCTTCACGATTCTCCTTTGTATGGACTCATGAAGCCACTGTGTGGCGAAACGTTTCCTCAATAAAGATACCCAAGTGTTGCATATGTGTCTAATTTACCAACTCGTCGGTTCTCTGAACCATTCATTCACATCCTGTCTGACACTGCAACATCTTGGTATCTTAATACAGGGATTTCTTCGCTTGCCTATTCCTTGGGCACGACCTACTTCCACATTGAACAAATGTGACACCTCCTACAACTGCTGCACCTCTCCTGTCTACAGTATATAAGCTTCCTCTGTTCATATGCATCGAGGCAGAGAGATTTCACTACATTTCTCACTGTTGGACCTGTTACTCGTATTCACACAACACCAGCGACTGTCCTGTGAAGGAAAAGAAGTTTTGCACTACATGTAGTGGTGAAGGACATGATTTTAGATCATGCACTGCTGCTGCTCCACCAACACCATCTTGCCTCAACTGTAAAAGCAACGACCATCACACACTTGCTGCTAAGTGTCCCACTCGTAAAGACATTCTGAAGAAGACCCAAGAAGCAGCACAGAAAAAGTCATCTTCAAAATCTCCCACCTATGCTGCAATTACAAAATTACAAGCTACCACAACTAAAATTCTCCAAGCCTCCACGCAACCTACAACTACCAGCATCGCACCTGCCAGTGACCCTACCACCATCTACTACTGCATGGTCTATGCTCATATGCATAATGCTGCTGTTCCTGGGACGTTCAACTCCTCCATCAACGAACTCTTCAAATTAAAGAATATGCCAGAGTTCAAATTTCCAGATTCTCCACCATCTTCTGTGATACTCAACAATTCCCAGCATATTGACGACATTATTTTACCTGCTGATGACTCAGCTGAAGCCGCACCACCGCCACCAGCTACTACTGACGTCACGCCTACAACAACCAATGAGAGCTCACCACCACCACACACCCTACCGAGAACCAATCAGCTGCCTCCTTGCCAGTCTCGCCACAACCACCTCCCACCAATGAGAAGCCTTCATCTCCTACTCCCTCGAACCAATCAGAGACTTCGTCTTCCAGCCCTGCCACTCCAACACTTCCACCATGCACCATGTTTGGTGTAAGATTCTTTACTACTCGACAAGTTCCCTCAACAATGATGCCTGCTGACCTTACTCAACATCTCCAAGATGGAACTGTTAAATTCAGATGTAATACTACACCACTCCAGACCCTCGACAACATTATAAGAGACCTTCAACATCCTAACTTCCAACGTCTAATTAAAGTAAAACACATCTCACTACGACAGTTCACCTTGCTGGTGAATGGAACGCTTCAGTGATTTCTCCAACACTTCACTGTAATGTGACTGCCTTCTCGACCTTGCCTGCCTTCTGGGACTCTGCTATCTACGTCTGGCAGCCGCCTGCAGTCCACCCGCCTCATCAGCTGTCCCAACTCGCTCCAGCGTCACCCACACCGATCAACAACGCCTGCAGTTCCTCTGCACACGTCGCCCAGAGTGGACGTGCCACTCACCTGTATATTCCCTCCTCCTACCCTTACCCAACCTTTTCCCATATTTCTATCCTTACCCACCCTTCTTCCATCCCAGCTTACCGACGCTCAGGTCATCAGTACCAGTGCTGTTATTCTATTCAAGATTGATGGACTGACAACATCGTCTCAAGATTGAGGGCCTGACAACCTCACACTCCTCCTGTTCTTCACGATTCTCCTTTGTATGGACTGATGAAGCCACTGTGTGGCGAAACGTTTCCTCAATAAAGATACCCAAGTGTTGCATATGTGTCTAATTTACCAACTCGTCGGTTCTCTGAACTATTCATTCACATCCTGTCTGACACTGCAACATCTTGGTATCTTAATACATGGATTTCTTCGCTTGCCTATTCCTTGGGCACGACCTACTTCCACATTGAACAAATGTGACACCTCCTACAACTGCTGCACCTCTCCTGTCTACAGTATATAAGCTTCCTCTGCTCATATGCGTTTATTCTATTCAAGATTGATGGACTGACAACATCGTCTCAAGATTGAGGGCCTGACAACCTCACACTCCTCCTGTTCTTCACGATTCTCCTTTGTATGGACTGATGAAGCCACTGTGTGGCGAAACGTTTCCTCAATAAATATACCCAAGTGTTGCATATGTGTCTAATTTACTATCTTCCACATATCAGACACTACACCTGTTTGAAGAGATATATTAAAAATGTTAGATATTGGTTCACAGAGTTCCATTTTGCATTCATTAAGAACCCTTGCAAAAAGCTCATCAGGACCAGGCGATTTATTTTGTTTCAGACGGTCTACTTGTTTCATAACCATTTCGCTAGTGACTGTGATATTTCATAATTTATCTTCTTCAGGGACTCTAAAAAAAATAATTAATGGGATATTATTAGTGTCTTCCTGTGTGAAAACCGAGAGAAAATAATTATTAAAAATAGAGCACATATCATTCTCCTTGTCAGTAAGATGCCCAGAGTTATTTTTAAGGGGACCTATCTTATCCCTAACTTTTGTTCTATAAACCTTAAAAAAACTTTTTGGGTTAGTTTTTAAATCCCTAGCAACTTTAATTTCATAGTCCCGTTTAGCTTTTCTTATCCCCTTTTTAACGTCCCTCTTAATGTCAGTATACTGATTTATAGGATGACCCTCACCTCTTTTTATAAGAACATAAGAACATAAGAAAGGAGGAACACTGCAGCAGGCCTGTTGGCCCATACTAGGCATGTTGGGCCATACTATAAATTCCTTTCTTCTGCCCTAAAAGATACTTTAGCCTATTATTCATCCATTTTGGGTCATTTCTACTTGATCTAATTTCTTTATACTATGGAAATATATGGTATAAAATACCAACACAACGGAAAGATAAACACAAAAGAACATAAGAAAGAAGGAACACTGCAGCAGGCCTGTTGGCCCATACTAGGCAGGTTGTTCACATTCCATCCCACTAACAGAATATTTGTTCAACCCAATCTTCAATGCTACCCAAGAAATAAGCTTTGATAATTCTATTTCCTCATGTTTAATTCCAACTCAAATCCAACCCCTCTCACTCATGAATTTATCCAACCTAAATTTGAAACTGCCCAAGGTCCTAGCTTCAATAACCCTACTAGGCAGACTGTTCCACTCATCAACTACCCTATTTCCAAACCAATACTTTCCTATATCCTTTCTAAATCTAAACTTATCCAATTTGAATCCATTATTGCGGGTTCTCTCTTGGAGAGATATCCTCAAGACCTTATTTATATCCCCCTTATTAATACCCATCTTCCACTTATATACCTCGATCATGTCTCCCCTCATTCTTCGTCTTACAAGTGAATGTAATTTAAGGGTCTTAAATCTTTCTTCATACGGAAGATTTCTAATGCTATGAATTAACTTTGTCATTCGTCGCTGAATGTTTTCTAACAAATTTATATCCATTCTGTAAAATGGAGACCAGAACTGAGCTGCGTAATCTAGGTGAGGCCTTACTAATGATGTATAAAGATGTAATATAATCGCTGGACTTCTGTTGCTTACACTTCTTTTAACTTTAGTCATATTGACTGGACTTCTTTGACCGGTAATCTGGAGTCCAGGGACTTTATGGAAGTAGTTCAGGACTGTTTTCTGAAGCAGTGTGTGACGGAGCCTACCAGAGGTAATAATTTGCTCGACCTAGTCTTGTCAAATAAAGAAACTCTTGTAAATAATCTGGAGATCACTGAAGAGCTTGGAGCTAGTGATCACAAATCCATTACCTTTAATATTACATGGGAGTACGAGAATAGGGATAATACGGTAAAAGTTCCTGATTTTCGTTCTGCCGATTATATTGGACTTAGGGAACACCTGTCTAATCTCGACTGGGGTAATCTAGCTAACGATTACGATGGGATCTGCGTTTATGATTTTTTTCTTAATAATGTACAACGTGCACAGAGTATGTTTATTCCCCAGAGAGAATTTAGGTCAAATAATAACGATCCCAAATGGATTAACAGGAGGCTAAAACATCTATTAGGGGAGAAAAGAGGAATTTATAGGCGCATCAAAAGAGGAGATGTTAACCTTATTGACCAATATGTTCAGTTGAAAAGAGAAGTAAAAAAGGGGATTAGAAAGGCTAAACGTGACTATGAGATTAAGGTTGCTAATGAATCAAAGACTAATCCAAAAGGGTTCATGGATCGAGTCATGGCTCACCAATAGGAAGCAGAGGGTGTGCATTAATGGGGTTAAATCTGAGTGGGGATCTGTAACAAGTGGCGTTCCACAGGGATCGGTTTTGGGCCCGTTGTTGTTTATAATATATATAAATGACCTTGACGAGGGAATTACTAGTGATATGAGCAAATTCGCTGATGACACGAAGATAGGTAGGATAATCGATTCAGACGTAGATGTCACGGAACTTCAGGAGGATTTAGACAAACTCAATTCCTGGTCAGAAAAATGGCAGATGCAGTTCAATGTAGATAAATGCAAAGTTCTAAAGCTCGGGAATGTTCATAACCCTAGCACCTACCAGCTTAATAATGTTGAACTCAGCCGTACAGAATGCGAAAAGGATCTGGGGGTTATGGTAAGCAGCAACCTCAAACCAAGTCAGCAATGCCTAAGCGTAAGAAATAAAGCAAATAGATTACTGGGATTTATATCAAGAAGTGTAAGCAACAGAAGTCCAGCGGTTATATTACAGCTTTATACATCATTAGTAAGGCCTCACCTAGATTACGCAGCTCAGTTCTGGTCTCCATATTACAGAATGGACATAAATTCGTTAGAAAACATTCAGCGACGAATGACAAAGTTAATTCATAGCATTAGAAATCTTCCGTATGAAGAAAGATTGAAGACCCTTAAATTACATTCACTTGTAAGACGAAGAATGAGGGGAGACATGATCGAGGTATATAAGTGGAAGATGGGTATTAATAAGGGGGATATAAATAAGGTCTTGAGGATATCTCTCCAAGAGAGAACCCGCAATAATGGATTCAAATTGGATAAGTTTAGATTTAGAAAGGATATAGGAAAATATTGGTTTGGAAATAGGGTAGTTGATGAGTGGAACAGTCTGCCTAGTAGGGTCATTGAAGCTATGACCTTGGGTAGTTTCAAATTTAGGTTGGATAAATTCATGAGTGAGAGGGGTTGGATTTGAGTGGGACTCGCACTTGAGTTAATAGAATCTTCAAAGCTTATTTCTTGGGTAGAATTGAAAATTAGGTTGGGCAATTATTCTGTTAGTGGGATGGATTGTGAAGGACCTGCCTAGTATGGGCCAACAAGCCTGCTGCAGTGTTCCTCCTTTCTTATGTTCTTATGTTCTTATGGTTCTTTCAAGTGTACAGGACGAAGGTGAGGGAAAAGGTAGGACCTCTGAAAATTGGGAATGGACAGCTGACGGATAACGAACTGGAAATGTGTTCTCTATTTAATGACTATTTTTTGTCAGTCTTTACACAAGAAGACGTAAATGAGATTCCAGAAATTAACAATTATTCAGTTCCTGAAGAATTCAAATTAACTAATATTACTGTCACGAGGGATATGGTTATCAAACAGATAGATAAACTGAAGCAAAATAAGTCCCCAGGACCCGACGAGTTGTTTTCCAGGGTACTTAAAGAATGCAAGATGGAACTTAGTCAGCCATTAACGAATGTGTTTAACACGTCCATCCTAACTGGTGTTGTGCCAGAGATGTGGAAGATAGCTAATGTAGTTCCTATATTCAAATCAGGGGATAAGTCCAGTCCATCAAATTACCGTCCAATAAGCCTCACGTCTATAGTAGGCAAATTATTAGAATCAATTATAGCTGATATTATCAGAAGTCACCTTGAAGAACATAATTTGATTAATGAATCTCAGCATGGGTTTACGAGAGGTCGTTCCTGCCTGACAAATTTACTGACGTTTTTCAATAAAACATTTGAGGCAGTAGACAGTGATAAAGAATATGATATAGTTTACTTCGATAGAGTACCTCATAAGAGACTCTTAAGAAAGGTGGCAGCTCATTGTATAGGAGGTAAAGTTCTAGCATGGATAGAGGCATGGCTTACCAATAGAAAGCAGAGAGTTTCCATTAATGGGGTCAAATCTGAATGGGGATTTGTCACCAGTGGCGTTCCACAAGGATCAGTTTTGGGCCCATTGTTGTTCATAATTTACATAAATGACCTTGATGAAGGAATTGCAAGTGACATGAGTAAATTTGCTGATGATACAAAAATAGGCCGTATAATTCATTCTGAGGAGGATACCAATGAACTCCAGGAGGATTTGGATAAATTAATGTCTTGGTCTGAAAAGTGGCAGATGAAGTTCAATGTGGATAAGTGTAAGGTGCTAGTCGTTGGTAATGAAAATATCCCTCGAATTTATAAACTAGGTGAAGTTGAGCTTGATCATACAGAATGTGAAAAAGACTTGGGAGTCATGGTAAGCAGAAATCTAAAGCCAAGACAACAGTGCCTAAGTGTGCGCAATAAGGCTAACAGATTACTAGGATTTATTTCAAGAAGTCAGTAAATTTGTCAGGCAGGAACGACCTCTCGTAAACCCATGCTGAGATTCATTAATCAAATTATGTTCTTCAAGGTGACTTCTGATAATATCAGCTATAATTGATTCTAATAATTTGCCTACTATAGACGTGAGGCTTATTGGACGGTAATTTGATGGACTGGACTTATTTTCTCTCGGTTTTCAAATTATTTTCTCTCGGTTTTCAAATTATTTTCTCTCGGTTTTCAAATTATTTTCTCTCGGTTTTAATTATTTTCTCTCGGTTTTCACACAGGAAGACATTAATAATATCCCAGTAATTAATTTTTACAGAGGCCCAGAAGAAGATAAATTATGTAATATCACAGTCACTAGCGAAATGATTATGAAACAGCTGGACAGACTGAAACAAAATAAATCGCCGGGTCCTGATGAGCTTTTTGCAAGGGTTCTTAAGGAATGCAAAATGGAACTCTGTGAACCAATATCTAACATTTTTAATTTATCTCTTCAAACAGGTGTAGTGTCTGATATGTGGAAGATGGCTAATGTAATTCCTATTTTTAAAGCAGGGGACAAGTCACTACCGTCAAACTACCGCCCAATAAGCCTGACCTCAATTGTAGGCAAATTACTAGAGTCAATTATAGCTGATATTATTAGAAGCCATCTAGATAACCATAATTTGATTAATGATACCCAGCATGGATTCACGAGGGCCGTTCCTGCCTATCTAATTTATTAACCTTCTTCAGTAAAGCTTTTGAGGCTGTTGATCACGATAAAGAATTCGATATTGTTTATTTAGACTTTAGTAAGGCTTTTGATAGAGTACCGCACCAGAGACTGTTAAAGAAAGTGGCAGCTCATGGCATTGGGGAAAAGTGCTGTTATGGATCGAGTCATGGCTCACCAATAGGAAGCAGAGAGTGTGCATAAATGGGGTTAAATCCGAATGGGGACTTGTAACAAGTGGTGTTCCACAGGGATCAGTCTTAGGCCCATTGTTATTTATAATATATATCAATGACCTTGATGAGGGAATTACTAGTGATATGAGCAAATTCGCCGACGACACGAAGATAGGTAGGATAATTGATTCAAACATAGATGTCATAGAACTTCAGGAAGATTTAGACAAACTTAATTCGTGGTCAGAAAAGTGGCAGATGCAGTTCAATGTAGATAAATGCAAGGTTCTGAAGCTCGGGGTGTCCATAACCCAAGCACTTATAAGTTAAATAACGTAGAACTTAGCCATACAGATTGCGAGAAGGACTTGGGGGTGATGGTAAGCAGCAACCTTAAACCAAGACAGCAATGCCTAAGCGTACGTAATAAGGCAAATAGATTACTGGGATTTATATCAGAAGTGTTAGCAACAGAAGTCCAGAGGTTATATTACAGCTTTATACATCATTAGTAAGGCCTCACCTAGATTACGCAGCTCAGTTCTGGTCTCCATATTACAGAATGGACATAAATTCGTTAGAAAACATTCAGCGAGAATGACTAAATTAATACATAGCATTAGAAATCTTCCTTACGAAGAAAGATTGAAGACCCTAAAATTACATTCACTTGTAAGACGTAGAATGAGGGAGACATGATCGAGGTATACAAGTGGAAAATGGGTATTAACAAAGGGATATAAATAAGGTCTTGAGGATATCTCTCAGAGAGAACCCGCAATAATGGATTCAAGTTAGATAAGTTTAGATTTAGAAAGGATATAGGAAAGTATTGGTTTGGAAATAGGGTAGTTGATGAGTGGAACAGTCTGCCTAGTAGGTTATTGAAGCTAGGACCTTGGGTAGTTTCAAATTTAGGTTGGATAAATTCATGAGTGAGAGGGTTGGATTTGAGTGGGATTCGCGCATGAGTGGGTAGAATTGTCAAAGCTTATTTCTTGGGTAGCATTGAAAATTGGGTTGAGCAAATATTCTGTTAGTGGGACGGATTGTGAAGGACCTGCCTAGTATGGGCCAACAGGCCTGCTGCAGTGTTCCTCCTTTCTTATGTTCTTATGTTCTTAAGTATAAGCAACATAAGTCCAAAAGTTATTTTACAGCTCTATACATCACTAGTGAGACCTCATTTGGATTATGCAGCTCAGTTTTGGTCTCCTTACTACAGGATGGATATAGATTCATTGAGAACATACAAAGAAGAATGACTAAAATGATTTACAGTATAAGAAATTCCGTATAAGGACTTAGAGCATTGAATTCCACTTCTGGGAGAGAGAAGAGGGAGATATCATCGAGGTGGGCAAATGGGTGATGGGGATAAAAAAAAGGAGATATTAATAAAAAATGAGGATATCGAACCAAGTAAGAACCAGAAATAACGGATTTAAATTGGGAAAAATTTTGATTTAGAAAGGACATAGGCAAGTACTTTTTCGAACAGAGTTTAGATGCGTGGAACAATTTTCCCAGTAGGGTGATAGAGGCTAGGGCCTTTGGGGGGTTTTAAAAGAGATTGGACAAATGTAGAGTGGGAGGCTTTTGATTAGGGGGGTGAGACAGGAGAAACCCAGGTAGTGGTGGTTTTGATAAGACCCGCTTGTATGGGCCAGTAGGCCCCTGCAGTGTTCCTCCATTCTTATGTTCTTATGTTCTTATGACTCGGCATGAGGGGTAGAATTGTCAAAGTTATTTTGGTAGCATTGAAAAATTGGGGGAGCAAATATTCTGTTAGTGGGGCGGATTGGAAGGACCTGGATGGGGCCCAAAAGGCCGCTGCAGTGTTCCCCCTTTCTTATGTTCTTTTGTTCTTATTTGTTTATTTCAGGTTAGGGGATTGGACTTTGGTTAAGGTTGTGCACCATAACCCCCCAAAACCTTTTCGCATTCTGTACCTGAGTTTAACATTATTGTTTTGGGAGGTGCTAGGGTTTTGAACATTCCGAGCTTAGAACTTTTCACTTATCTACATTGAACTGCATCTGCCACATTTCTGACCACGAATTGAGTTTGTCAAATCCTCCAAATTCCCCCACATCTACGTCTGAATCGATTATCCACCTATCTTTGTGTATCAGCGAATTTGCTCATATCACTAGAACCCCCATCAAGGTCATTTTATATATTATAAACAACAACGGGCCCAAACCGATCCCCCTGGAACGCCACTTGTTACAGATCCCCACCAGATTTAACCCCATTAATGCACACCCTGCTTCCATTGGTGAGCCCTGACTGATCCATGAAAACACTTTCCCCCCAAAGCCGTGAGAGCATTTTTAACAGTCCTGATGTGGGACCTTTTCAAAAACCTTACTAAAAAATAA
>WNWK01043514.1:0-15462 GCA_009830355.1 Cherax destructor
GCAATGACTAGTACTGGAGCTGTGAGCAATGACTGGTACTGGAGCTGTGAGCAATGACTGGTACTGGAGCTGTGAGCAATGACTGGTACTGGAGCTGTGAGCAATGACTAGTACTGGAGCTGTGAGCAATGACTGGTACTGGAGCTGTGAGCAATGACTGGTACTGGAGCTGTGAGCAATGACTGGTACTGGAGCTGTGAGCAATGACTGGTATTGGAGCTGTGAGCAATGACTGGTACTGGAGCTGTGAGCAATGACTAGTACTGGAGCTGTGAGCAATGTATGGTACTGGAGCTGTGAGCAATGACTGGTATTGGAGCTGTGAGCAATGACTGGTACTGGAGCTGTGAGCAATGACTGGTACTGGAGCTGTGAGCAATGACTGATACTGGAGCTGTGAGCAATGACTTCGGAGGTGTGAGCAATGACTGGTACTGGAGCTGTGAGCAATGACTGGTACTGGAGCTGTGAGCAATGACTGGTACTGGAGCTGTGAGCAATGACTGGTACTGGAGCTGTGAGCAATGACTAGTACTGGAGCTGTGAGCAATGACTGGTACTGGAGCTGTGAGCAATGACTGGTACTGGAGCTGTGAGCAATGACTGGTACTGGAGCTGTGAGCAATGACTGGTACTGGAGCTGTGAGCAATGACTGACTAAGCTGTAGCAATGACTGTACTAGAGTGTGAGCAATGACTAGTACTGGAGCTGTGAGCAATGACTGGTACTGGAGCTGTGAGCAATGTCTGGTACTGGAGCTGTGAGCAATGACTGGTACTGGAGCTGGGAGCAATGACTGGTACTGGAGCTGTGAGCAATGACTGGTGCTGGAGCTGTGAGCAATGACTAGTACTGGAGCTGTGAGCAATAACTGGTACTGGAGCTGTGAGCAATGACTGGTACTGGAGCTGCGAGCAATGACTGATACTGGAGCTGTGAGCAATGACTGGTACTGGAGCTGTGATCAATAACTGGTACTGGAGCTGTGAGCAATAACTGGTACTGGAGCTGTGATCAATGACTGGTACTGGAGCTGTGAGCAATAACTGGTTCTGGAGCTGTGAGCAATGACTGGTACTGGAGCTGTGAGCAATGACTGGTACTGGAGCTGTGAGCAATGACTGGTATTGGAGCTGTGAGCAATGACTGGAACTGGAGCTGTGAGCAATGACTGGTACTGGAGCTGTGAGCAATGACTGGTACTGGAGCTGTGAGCAATGACTGGTACTGGAGCGTTGAGGAATGACTGGTACTGGAGCTGTGAGCAATGACTGGTACTGGAGCTGTGAGCAATAACTGGTACTGTGCAAGGAAACTGCTATCAACATATTACAAGACCTCCTACGAGTTAATGTGCAAAGGAATGAAATCAAAGAAACACGATTGCTAGGTAAACAAGGTAAACATAGTATTAAGATCAGACTTCATTCATATGATAGAAAAAAGGACCTAATTAAAACAGCAATTAGAGTGAGAAATGGAGTATACATCAACGAGTGCCTAACCAGGAAACGTCAAAACCTTCTGTTTAGGTTGAGAAAACTTAAACTGGAGAACAAAATCCATCAGTGCTTTACTCTTGATGGGAAAATACTAGTTCGAAAGCATCAACAGGCCAGCAATTTTCTATATCAAACGAACGTGATCTCACCAACTTCCTTAGACAAGCTGATTAGCCAAGTGTCCTCAACACATAATATACGTGTGGTGTATTAGTGTATTTTCCTACTACATTATTGTGCAATTTTTTGTACTAACTTTACTAGCTAGTACCAACTACCTCGTATACATTTTACTTTTTTTTAGTGCTATTACTTGCTTAAACTTTATACTATAAATCAAATATTGCTTCTAATTAATTTTATATCACATTTACTATCTGTCCATTTAATTTAGTCCCCATTTATATATTCTCTTGAAATAGTTCTCACCAAATCAATACCTAGTACTGCCTTTCATCCAATAAATCCTTTACTCAAAACTTTAAAAAATAATTAAGGTGCTAATTCAGGTGCTAAAGTGTTCTCTTGTTTACTATTTACTCTAAGGTTTACTCACTGTTTACTATTATATTCTCTAAGTGTTTTACTCTCACTGTTTACTATTATATTCCCTAAGTGTTTTACTCTCACTGTTTACTATTATATTCCCTAAGTGTTTTACTCTCACTGTTTACTATTATATTCCCTAAGTGTTTTACTCTCATTGTTTACTATTATATTCCCTAAGTGTTTTACTCTCATTGTTTACTATTATATTCCCTAAGTGTTCTACTCTCATTGTTTTCTATTATATTCCCTTGTTTCTTTATTTAATTTTTTTTATCTAACTGCCACAGTTCTTATATTATTTTTTATTAAAATAATTAAGGTGCTAACTCAGGTGCTAAATTATTTTACGTTCATTGTTTGCTATTATTTTCCCTAGCTCCTTTAATTCTAGCTTTAGAATAACTACCATAGTTCATTTAATTGCATTTGTAAAAATTAACTAAGGTACAAATTCACGTGCCAAGAACTCTTTCAAATATCCTATATCTCTGTGAACAATTGTTCAAAATTGTAATAATCCAATAGTTAGTAAGGATTTAATCTAGTACCATATTATTAAGTTTAGCATTATCCATTGTTCTCAAGTCTAGTTAAAGAATCACACCAAATCTTATGTTTACAGGAATTGATCCTGACATCAACCTATTATTAAATGACTTACATGATTCCAACAGCAACTGCAACTATTACACAGCAGATCAAGCAAAGACTTTACTCAGAGCCAACAATAACATAAGTATCTTCAATTACAATGTTAGATCTTTGAGCAAACATTATGATGACCTCACAGCACTACTCCAATCCCTCCAGACCAATATGTCAATCATCACACTCACTGAGACCTGGCTAAAGCCTGATACTACAGATGTCTATGCCATCCCAGGTTACACAGCCATTCACAACTGTAGGACAGATCAGCGAGGGGGTGGAATAGCTATATATTACTCAGATCAACTTGAATGTATCAATAACTCTTGCATAAGGGATGAGCATGGAGAATATATTATAGCTAAATTTAAATCAAAAGACCTGCAAAAACCCCTCACAGTGATAAACATCTACAGATTACCACAGTCAAACATTCACCACTTTAGTGAAAAACTAGGAAACCTGATAACTGATGCACACATCAACAAAGACCATTTGCTGCTCACAGGAGATTTCAACATAAATCTCCTACATGACCAGGACCCACAAGTAACAGAATTCACAAACACTATGAGCAACTGCTTGTTACTACCAACAATATCAAAACCTACAAGAATCTCTGAGACTAGTACTTCATTACTAGACCACATCTGGACTAACACTATATCCCCTCTAAAATCAGGCATAATCACAGACAACACCACAGACCACTACCCGACCTTTCTCATAACCAGCCTTGGTAAATTGCCCCAAGATATTACAAAAGTTACCTTCAGACTACATAACGAGTCAGCTGTAAGTAACTTTATAACAGCTATGATTAATATTGACTGGCAAAATGAGTTAGAAACATATTCAGATACTAATGAATGCATCAAGAATTTCCTTAAAAAAATCACCACCTCTATAACAAACATTACCCTAAAAAAGACTAAACAGATCACAGCTAAGAGACTTAACAATCCCTGGCTAACACCCAGCATCCTTAAATCCATTAACAAAAGGCACCAATATGAAAAACAATACAGAAGGGGTCTAATAACCAGAGAACAATCCAAACGCTACTCATCAATCCTTACCAGCCTGATAAGAAGGGCAAAAAAATTGTATTATAAGAACCGACTCCAGAACATAAAAGGTAATATGAAAAGACCTGGAAGACCCTATCTGCAATTCTAGGTAATAAAAATATATCCAAAAACAACACCATCAAATTATCAACAATAGATGAACCCCTACTCTCACCAACTGAGACAGCAAACAGACTTAATGTTTTCTTCTCCACATTAGGAAAGAATCTAGCGAGTAAAATCCCATGCTCGAACACCCGTCCATCAGACTACCTCACAAACACCTACCCTAATACCCTATTCCTAGCTCCTACCAACTCAATTGAAGTCTCGCTCATAATCAACACCCTTAAAAACAAGGCAGGAGACATAAACAGCTTACCACCTTTTATGTACAAAAGGCTTCGCAGGTACTGTCACCAATTATAGCAACACTATTCAATAAATCCATTGAAGCCTCTACCTTCCCATCAATTCTCAAAATAGCTAGGCTCACCCCGATCCACAAAGGAGGTGATCAAACAGACTTGAATAATTATAGACCAATTTCTAATTTACCACTGCTTTCTAAAATCTTCGAAAAATTAATTCATAGACAGATCTATTCCTACTCGTCTCACACAATGTACTCAACCCCTGTCAATTTGGATTCAGGACCAACAAGAGCACAAAAGATGCTATTATACACATGTTAGAGTTAATATACACCGCACTTGAGAAGAAAGAAGTCCCACTGGGAATCTTCATTGATCTACGCAAAGCTTTTGATACAGTCGACCATGATTTACTGCTCACAAAATTAGCACACTATGGTATAAGGGGGCACCCACTCAACTACCTTAAGTCATACCTTAGCAACAGAAGCCAATACGTGTACACAAATGGAGCGAACTCTTCCACACAACAAATTACAGCCGTAGTCCCTCAAGGAAGTGTCCTGGGGCCACTCCTATTCCTCATTTACATAAATGACCTACCGAATGCATCACAACTACTCAAACCCATATTATTTGCAGAAGACACAACATATGTCTTCTCTCACCCAAATCCAGTCATACTCGCCAACACTGTTAATGCCGAATTACAGAAAATATCAACATGGATAACGACTAACAAGCTTACTCTCAATACTGACAAGACCTACTTCATACAGTTTGAAAACAAAGCCACAAATGTTCCATTTAACATAACGCTCAATGGTACACCCATCACAAGACTCACAGAGGGAAAATTCCTAGGAATCCACCTTGACAGTAGCCTTAAATTCCAAACACACATACAACAAATTTCCAAGAAAATCTCAAAGACAGTAGGCATATTATCAAAGATACGCTATTATGTGCAACAATCAGCTCTCCTTGCACTATATCATTCACTTATCTACCCTTATCTCACCTATGGAATCTGTGCATGGGGCTCAACAACATTAAATCACCTTAGACCACTCATAACACAGCAAAAGGCTGCAGTCAGGATGATAACAAATTCCCACTCTAGACAGCATACTCCACCAATATTCAAAAGTCTAAAACTACTCACTGTAGAGAACATTCACACTTATTCTTGTGCCTACTACATACATAAAACTCTACACTCTAATATAAACCCTCCGCTCAACAACTTTAATAGGACAACAACTTTAATAGGACCCATTACCACAACACAAGACACAGATCACGTTTTGATATACCCCGAGTTAAAATTTGCACCAAGAACTCATTACAGTTGTGACCGGGTGTAGACTAGTGAATTGTTCATTACTTTATAATTTGTTCATGATTGTAACCATGTATAAACGTAAGTAAATTTACTTACATGTTTCATTACCTTTGTAACTTGTGAGTTCATTACCTTTGTAGCTTGTGAGTTCATTACCTTTGTAACTTGTGAGTTCGTTTCCTTTGTAGCTTGTGAGTTCATTACCTTTGTAACTTGTGAGTTCATTACCTTTGTAGCTTGTGAGTTCATTACCTTTGTAACTTGTGAGTTCATTACCTTTGTGACTTGTGAGTTCATTACCTTTCTAACTTGTGAGTTCATTACCTTTGTAACTTGTGAGTTCATTACCTTTGTAACTTGTGAGTTCATTACCTTTGTAACTTGCTCAGCTATCAAAACTTTGGGGTCCAGTCCCTGGACCCATTATGTACCTCTGTAATCTTTTGACTACCGCCCACAGGATGGGTATGGGGTGCATAATAAAGATATCAAACTAAAAAAAAACCCGAATCCATACCAACCAATGTAAAAATTCTATGCACATAAAGGGCCCCAGAATCTGGAATTCATTACCAGTAAATATTAAGATAACCTTGTCTGAAAATCATTTTAAGACTTCTCAAAAACCACCTACTCACCCTTAACTAAATACTCATACTGTAAACTACTTTCAAAAATGCTCAATATTATTTTCCTATAAGAAAATTTCAATTTTTACTAATATGCTACTATTATGTTACCCCCTACTCACCCAAAACTAAATGCTCATACTATAAATTACTTTCAAAAATGCTCAATGTTATTTTCCTTATGATAATCTCAATTTTATATTACCATCCTCCTAAACACTTGTTACAATTTAATATCATCATATTGTAATTTTAACAGTATAATATCATCATATTGTAATTTTAACAGTATAATATCATCATATTGTAATTTTAACAGTATAATATCATCATATTATAATTTGAAATCAAATATATAACTAGAATAAACTCAATCAATTTCTCTAATATTGGTCGATCACCATGCCCAGCCCTTCTAGGGCAGGGTAGGTGCCAAGGCTGGAGCTTGCTACCATCTGCGGCTCGCAAGCCTGCCCTTCCCGTCAGCCTCCTTGGGGCGGGGAAGGTGGCAGACCAGAGAGGCCTAGCGTTTATCTACCTACCTACCTCGTGCAGGTAGGGGAATGTGGCTAGGCCTGGGGCCAGTTGGTCCTCGCTGAGGGGTACCCCTCCCATGGGAGACATAGGTCTCTGCTACTCCCACGCCAGGGAGCCGGAGCCGGGTCGCCATCTGGTAAAGACCCGGACCGGGAGAATTCCCGGTGAATCACCACCTCCTCTCTAATATTATGTACATAGTCTATAAGTCATTAGATTAAGCTGCCCCTAATGCCATGGCATGTCAGTGGCTCTCCTTGCACTTCAGTTTATGATTGTAACTACTAATATCTATGTAAAATTGCAAAGAAATAAAATTTATTTTACTTTACTTTACAATGACTGGTACTGGAGCTGCGAGCAATGACTGGTACTGGAGCTGCGAGCAATGACTGGTACTGAAGCTGTGAGCAATGACTGGTACTGGAGCTGTGAGCAATGACTGGTACTGGAGCTGTGAGCAATGACTGTCCAAACATCTTTTTATCCCTGAAGATAATAAATTACAAAATCCCAATATTCACAACCCTTTGTAGCATAGACAAGGCTTGCCTTTTTATCAGAAATAAAACTGTAACAAGAAAATACGAATGAAGGATGGAACCATAACAATGAGACACGAACGGAGTGAGGTGAGCCATAACAATGAGACACAAAGAGAGGGAGAAAATTATAACAAGAGGAGAAGAACATAATGGAATCATGAGAATGGGTCACAAATGGAGAGATGGATGCATCAGAAGGGGTCAGGAATAATAAAGATGGATCTATAGCAAGTGGTCAAGAATATAGAGATCTATAACGAGGAGTCAGGAATGTAGAGATGGATCTATAACAAGGGGTCAGAAGTGTAGAGATGGATCTATAACAAGGGGTCAGAAGTGTAGAGATGGATCTATAACAAGGAGTCAGGAATGTAGAGATGGATCTATAACAAGGGTTCAGGAATGTAGAGATGGATCTATAACAAGGGTTCAGGAATGTAGAGATGGATCTATAACAAGGGGTCAGGAGTGTAGAGATGGATCTATAACAAGGGTTCAGGAATGTAGAGATGGATCTATAACAAGGAGTCAGGAGTGTAGAGATGGATCTATAACAAGGGTTCAGGAATGTAGAGATGGATCTATAACAAGGGTTCAGGAATGTAGAGATGGATCTATAACAAGAGGTCAGGAGTGTAGAGATGGATCTATAACAAGAGGTCAGGAGTGTAGAGATGGATCTATAACAAGGGGTCAAGTGTGTAGAGATGGAATTATAAGAAAGGGTCAGGTGAGTAGAGATGGGATCTTAATAAGGCTGTAATAAAGGTAACAATACATTTATGAGAGCCACATATACACCAGGAAACATTTCGTTTTTAATAAAGAGTATTTAACAAGCTTGGAATATATAACACACAGATGAGCTAACCTGTTGATTAGACTAGAGGTTTCCAAAATGTGTTCGGTGGAAGCCTTCGTAGGGTTCCATGGGAAATGATATTGTGTAATGTGAATAAATGCTAGGTAACAGTAGTCTAAATTCTCTGAAATTACGGCGACATTTAAAAAGCAAACATCATAACATCAAAGGTTAAAGTGATGAGCATTTCAAAAGAAAAATATGTTTTTCTCCATGAGAAGAAAAGTGCATTTTGTGCATTTGTGTGTAATAATGAAAATGCTCCTGTGACATCATAGAGCTTTAGTGTTCTCACAGCAAGAACAACTGATGCTCCTACTATCTCAGAAATTGTCATTAAACACCTGAAAAATATCTGATAGTGTGTATAACAGATGATTTGTTTGTGTACCCCTCTTTGTAACTGTGTATCCCTCTTTGTAACTGTGTATCCCTCTTTGTAACTGTGTATCCCTGTTTGTAACTGTATATCCCTCTTTGTAACTGTGTATCCTCTTTGTAACTGTGTATCCCTCTTTGTAACTGTGTATCCCTTTTTGTAACTGTATATCCCTCTTTGTAACTGTGTATCCCTCTTTGTAACTGTGTATCCCTCTTTGTAACTGTGTATCCCTCTTTGTAACTGTGTATCCCTTTTTGTAACTGTATATCCCTCTTTGTAACTGTGTATCCCTCTTTGTAACTGTGTATCCCTCTTTGTAACTGTGTATCCCTTTTTGTAACTGTATATCCCTCTTTGTAACTGTGTATCTCTCTTTGTAACTGTGTATCCCTCTTTGTAACTGTGTATCTCTCTTTGTAACTGTGTATCCCTCTTTGTAACTGTGTATCCCTCTTTGTAACTGTGTATCCCTTTTTGTAACTGTGTATCATTCTTTGTAACTGTATCATTTTTTGTAACTGTGTATCCCTCTTTGTAACTGTGTATCCCTTTTGGTAACTGTGTATTCCTCTTTTTAACTGTGTATCCCTCTTTGTAACTGTGTATCCCTCTTTGTAACTGTGTATCATTCTTTTTAACTGTGTATCATTCTTTGTAACTGTGTATCATTCTTTGTAACTGTGTATCCCTCTTTGTAACTGTGTATCACTCTTTGTAACTGTGTATCATTCTTTGTAACTGTGTATCATTCTTTGTAACTGTGTATCATTCTTTGTAACTGTGTATCTTCTTTGTAACTGTGTATCATCTTTTGTAACTGTGTATCATTCTTTGTAACTGTGTATCCTCTTTGTAACTGTGTATCATTCTTTGTAACTGTGTATCATTCTTTGTAACTGTGTATCATTCTTTGTAACTGTGTATCATTCTTTGTAACTGTGTATCATTCTTTGTAACTGTGTATCATTCTTTGTAACTGTGTATCCTCTTTGTAACTGTGTATCCTCTTTGTAACTGTGTATCATTCTTTGTAACTGTGTATCATTCTTTGTAACTGTGTATCATTCTTTGTAACTGTGTATCCTCTTTGTAACTGTGTATCCTTTGTAACTGTGTATCATTCTTTGTAACTGTGTATCCCTCTTTGTAACTGTGTATCTCTCTTTGTAACTGTGTATCTCTCTTTGTAACTGTGTATCATTCTTTGTAACTGTGTATCATTCTTTGTAACTGTGTATCATTCTTTGTAACTGTGTATCATTCTTTGTAACTGTGTATCATTCTTTGTAACTGTGTATCATTCTTTGTAACTGTGTATCCCTCTTTGTAACTGTGTATCCCTCTTTGTAACTGTGTATCATTCTTTGTAACTGTGTATCATTCTTTGTAACTGTGTATCATTCTCTGTAACTGTGTATCCCTCTTTGTAACTGTGTATCCCTCTTTGTAACTGTGTATCTCTCTTTGTAACTATGTATCATTCTTTGTAACTGTGTATAATTTTTTGTAACTGTGTATCATTCTTTGTAACTGTGTATCATTCTTTGTAACTGTGTATCAGTCTTTGTAACTGTGTATCCCTCTTTGTAACTGTGTATCATTCTTTGTAACTGTGTATCCCTCTTTGTAACTGTGTATCATTCTTTGTAACTGTGTATCATTCTTTGTAACTGTGTATCATTCTTTGTAACTGTGTATCATTCTTTGTAACTGTGTATCATTCTTTGTAACTGTGTATCATTCTTTGTAACTGTGTATCATTTTTTGTAACTGTGTATCATTCTTTGTAACTGTGTATCATTCATTGTAACTGTGTATCCCTCTTTGTAACTGTGTATCATTCTTTGTAACTGTGTATCATTCTTTGTAACTGTGTATCATTCTTTGTAACTGTGTATCCCTCTTTGTAACTGTGTATCATTCTTTGTAACTGTGTATCATTCTTTGTAACTGTGTATCATTCTTTGTAACTGTGTATCCCTCTTTGTAACTGTGTATCATTCTTTGTAACTGTGTATCATTCTTTGTAACTGTGTATCATTCTTTGTAACTGTGTATCATTCTTTGTAACTGTGTATCCCTCTTTGTAACTGTGTATCATTCTTTGTAACTGTGTATCCCTTCATTCTTTGTAACTGTGTATCCCTTCATTCTTTGTAACTGTGTATCATTCTTTGTAACTGTGTATCATTCTTTGTAACTGTGTATCCCTTCATTCTTTGTAACTGTGTATCATTCTTTGTAACTGTGTATCCCTCTTTGTAACTGTGTATCCCTCTTTGTAATTGTGTATCCCTCTTTGTAACTGTGTATCATTCTTTGTAACTGTGTATCATTCTTTGTAACTGTTTATCATTCTTTGTAACTGTGTATCATTCTTTGTAACTGTGTATCATTCTTTGTAACTGTGTATCATTCTTTGTAACTGTGTACCCCTCTTTTAACTGTGTATCCCTTGTAACTGTGTATCATTCTTTGTAACTGTGTATCATTCTTTGTAACTGTGTATCATTCTTTGTAACTGTGTATCATTCTTTGTAACTGTGTATCCCTCTTTGTAACTGTGTATGATTCTTTGTAACTGTGTATCCCTCTTTGTAACTGTGTATCATTCTTTGTAACTGTATATCTTAACTAAGTCCAGTAAGTTTCTCACTGTTAACTGATGAATCCACAAAGGTTGTAGCTTAAGTAACGTTACTTACCATACGTTTGTGCACTATGTACTCAAATCTTTTGTGAAGAAACGCGAAGTTTACATCAAACACGACAGTTTAGTACTGAAGTTCGCTGACTGTATCACCTAAAACAACTGACTCAGTTATAGGAGACGCCAGAAAAGATATGTTATTTTTTTTTATCGGTGCTTTCTTTGCAACTATGAAACAAATGAAGTAACGAAGCTGGACACAGAAGATGGCATACTTACCTCATGTATTTACTCATCTCAAGGATCGTAATTTTTCAATGTGAGTTGTTTCGAAGTTCGTAGCAAAATGGATGTAATTCAACAAAGGTCCAAACTTGAAGTGAACGTATTTGTGTGGAAACATTCTGAGTTCATTCCAAATCTGAGATATTTTATATTAAGAAATAAAGTTTCCTTAAATGGAAAACGTCAACATTTTGGTGACACATTTTTCTTATTTGAATTCCACAATCAGGGAATAATTTCCCACTTCAAAAGGAGCATTTGTCTTGGCTCAAAATCTGCAATTATCTGAATTACGATATAGGAAAATGAATGACTTAAATATGTTTTAATTGGTTTGATTTTACTAACAATATTTCATCATGTTGAAGATATTAGTTTCTAGATTTAGATGTTAAAAGAGTGTACTGAAGTTCTTATTATCTTTAAAACACAACTATGAGAACCTCTTTATATACAGCAAAAATAAAACAAATATTCAAGTAAGGTATAAATAGAAAATTATCTTCGCTTGCAGTAACATTATTTGTTCTTGCAGAGAACATTCTCAGCAGGGACTCAGCACCGCTCCTGCCTCCTGCTCCGCCATCACCTCTGCTGCGCCCTCTGAGCCTCCTGAGGGCGGGCTTAATAGCAGATAAGTTGTTAGTTTGGGAATTCTCTTCCCCGCGCCTGACGCCAACTTTCTCCTGTAGCTCATGGTACACCACTGTACGTCTGCTCAGTTTCTCAGTATGTGTCCCTGTGGTCGGGGATTGAGGCCCAGCTGTACCTGAAGAAGGCTGTTATTTCTGAAACGACTATCACCACCAATACAGTCCCAGTGGCTGGGATTTGTCAAGACGGCTGCAGGCATACTTCCAGTAGTGCCTGCACCACCTACTGTAGGGCACCGGCCGCAGTCAACCTACTGCACCACCCACTGTAGGACACCGACCTCAGTCAACTTTCTGCACCACCCACTGTAGAGTGAAAGACACAGTCAGCCTACTGCACCACCCACTGTAGGGTGACAGACACGGTCAGCCTACTGCATTATCCACTGTAGAGTGACAGACACAGTCAGCCTTCTGCACCACCCTCTGTAGGGTGACACACACAGTCAGCCTACTGCATCATCCACTGTAGGGTGACAAACACAGTCAGCCTACTGCATCATCCACTGTAGGGTGACAGACACAGTCAGCCTTCTGCACCACCCTCTGTAGGGTGAGAGACACAGTCAGCCTACTGCACCACCCTCTGTAGTGTGACAGACACAGTCAGCCTACTGCATCATCCACTGTAGGAAGACAGACACAGTCAACCTACTGCACCACCCTCTGTAGGGTGACATACACAGTCAACCTACTGCACTACCCTCTGTAGGGTGACAGACACAGTCAGCCTACTGCATCATCCACTGTAGGGTGACAGACACAGTCAACCTACTGCATCATCCACTGTAGGGTGACAGACACATTCAACCTACTGCAACACCCACTGTAGGGTGACAGACACAGTCAACCTACTGCTCCACCCTCTGTCAAAAGACAGACACAGTCAGCCTACTGCATTATCCACTGTAGAGTGACAGACACAGTCAGCCTACTGCAGCATCCACTGTAGGGTGACAGACACAGTCAGCCTACTGCACCACCCTCTGTAGGGTGACAGACACAGTCAGCCTACTGCACCACCCTCTGTAGGGTGACAGACACAGTCAGCGCCTACTGCACCACCCTCTGTAAGGTGACAGACACAGTCAGCCTACTGCATCATCCACTGTAGGATGACAGACAGTCAGTCTATTGCACCACCCTCTGTAGGGTGACAGACACAGTCAGCCTACTGCACCACCCTCTGTAGGGTGACAGACACAGTCAGTCTACTGCACCACCCTCTGTAGGGTGACAGACACAGTCAGCCTACTGCACCACCCTCTGTACGGTGACAGACACAGTCAGCCTACTGCATCATCCACTGTAGGATGACAGACAGACAGTCTACTGCACCACCCTCTGTAGGGTGACAGACACAGTCAGCCTACTGCACCACCCTCTGTAGGGTGACAGACACAGTCAGCCTACTGCATCATCCACTGTAGGATGACAGACAGTCAGTCTACTGCACCACCCTCTGTAGGGTGACAGACACAGTCAGCCTACTGCACCACCCTCTGTAGGGTGACAGACACAGTCAGCCTACTGCACCACCCTCTGTAGGGTGACAGACACAGTCAGCGTACTGCATCATCCACTGTAGGATGACAGACAGTCAGTCTACTGCACCACCCTCTGTAGGGTGACAGACACAGTCAGCCTACTGCACCACCCTCTGTAGGGTGACAGACACAGTCAGCCTACTGCACCACCCTCTGTAGGGTGACAGACACAGTCAGCGTACTGCATCATCCACTGTAGGATGACAGACAGTCAGTCTACTGCACCACCCTCTGTAGGGTGACAGACACAGTCAGCCTACTGCATCATCCACTGTAGGGTGACAGACAGTCAGTCTACTGCACCACCCTCTGTAGGGTGACAGACAAAGTCAGCGTACTGCATCATCCACTGTAGGATGACAGACAGTCAGTCTACTGCACCACCCTCTGTAGGGTGACAGACACAGTCAACCTACTGCATCATCCACTGTAGGGTGACAGACACAGTCAACCTACTGCACCACCCTCTGTAGGGTGACAGACACAGTCAGCGTACTGCATTATCCACTGTAGGGTGACAGACACAGTCAGTCTACTGCACCACCCTCTGTAGGGTGACAGACACAGTCAGCCTACTGCACCATCCACTGTAGGGTGACAGACAGTCAGTCTACTGCACCACCCTCTGTAGGGTGACAGACACAGTCAGTCTACTGCACCACCCTCTGTAGGGTGACAGACACAGTCAGTCTACTGCACCACCCTCTGTAGGGTGACAGACACAGTCAGCCTACTGCACCATCCACTGTAGGGTGACAGACAGTCAGTCTACTGCACCACCCTCTGTAGGGTGACAGACACAGTCAGCCTACTGCACCACCCTCTGTAGGGTGACAGACACAGTCAGCCTACTGCATCATCCACTGTAGGATGACAGACAGTCAGTCTACTGCACCACCCTCTGTAAGTGACAACACGCAGCCTACTGACCACCCTCTGTGGGGGACAGACACAGTCACCTACCCCACCCTTGTAGGGTACAGAACAGTCAGCGTATGCATCATCCACTGTAGGATAAACAGTCAGTCCCACTGCACCACCCTCTGTGGGTGACAACACAGTCAGCCTACTGCCACCCCTGTGGGCAGAACATCAGTACCCCCCCCTGTGGGGGGACGCACATCGCCTTGCACATACGTAGGGGACGCACATCAAACCAATTCCCTGTGGGGTGACGAAAATCGCCTACCGCCCCAGGGGGACAGAAAAGATCTGCCCCCCCTCTGTGGGTAAACACAGTCGCCTGCCATCCCTGTGGGTGACAGACGTCAGCACTGGCCCCCCCGAGGGTGACCCCAGTCGCCCACTGCACCCCCCTGAGGGGGAACACAGTCAGCCCCCTGCCCACCTCTGTGGGGGTGACAGACCGTCAGCCCCCCGGGACATCCCGTGGGTGACAGAAAATCGTACTGCCCCCTCTGTAGGGTGACGCACATCGCCTACTGCACCCCCCTGTAGGGTGACAGACACAGCTACTGCACCACCCTTGGGGTGACAGACCAGCAGGTACGCACATCCACTGAGGATGACAGACGTGGCTATGCACCCCCTCTGTGGGTGCAGCACGTCAACCTACTGCACCCCCCTTGTGGGGGACAACACAGTCCCCGTTTTACGCACCCACCCCCCCTGTGGGTGACGAACTCGCCTACTGCACCACCCCTGTAGGGTGACAACCATCGCCCACTGCACCCCCCAGAGGTGAAAACAGCCTCTGCACCACCCCGTGGGTGCGGTCGCTCGCCCCCCTCGGGGGGGACAGACACACGCCCCTGCACCCCCCTGTGGTGACAGACGGTCAGCTCTGCACCACCCCCGAGGTGACGACATCCCCTGCCCCCTCTGAGGGGGACGACACATCGCCCTGCACCACCCTTTGGGGG
>WNWK01043515.1:0-15462 GCA_009830355.1 Cherax destructor
CCAGAGGTCATCAGGGTCATCCAAAGGTCATCAGAGGTCATCCAGAGGTCATCCGAGGTCATCAGAGGTCACCCAACAGGTCACCCAGGGTACCCAGAGGTCATCCAGGGTCATCCAACAGGTCATCCAGGGTATCAAGGTCATCAAGAGGGTCACCCAGAGGTCATCAGAGGTCATCCAAAAGGTCATCCAGAGGTCATCCCACACAGGTACAAATTAATTCTATCTAATCCGCTGTCAGAGTAACGAAATCCATGAGAATTTCTTGGAGTTAATGTAAATACAATTGCTTTATTTCGTGGCTAACTTTAGCTTTTAAGCTGACGCTGTTAGCTGTTAAATACAGCTAGGAGTTACTACTACTGTATTACTACTATTACTGGCTCGAATCTCCGTCAACAGAGAGAGAGAGAGAGGGAGAGAAGAGAGAGAGAGAGAGATGGTCTTCTGTCTCACGGGAGAACGCTTTCTCTCTCATTGGGAACAGAAACATAGACAGCTCTACACCGAGCTTTACACACAGTGGTTTCACTCTTGTTAGAGCTTTACAAAGCTTTATAAAGTCAGTACAACTCAACTGACCTTCAACTTTATCTTAAAACTTAACAAAATGACTGTTTTTCACCTGCAGTTTTAATTACCCAGTGTCAGCATCCAGTGTCAGCATCCAGTGTCAGCATCCAGTGTCAGCATCCAGTGTCAGCATCCAGTGTCAGCATCCAGTGTCAGCATCCAGTGTCAGCATCCAGTGTCAGCATCCAGTGTCAGCATCCAGTGTCAGCATCCAGTGTCAGCATCCAGTGTCAGCATCCAGTGTCAGCATCCAGTGTCAGCATCTTTCTCAAATTCCAAGTAGAGTGATAAACCCGCCAGTAAAGACAAAGAAGTCAATAACACTTCTTTGTCCACTTTGACGATCTCAAGAAAAAGATGTGGGTAACTTGTTGATGCAGTCTGGCTTTCTTTGACCTTCTTGAGATGTCTTTGTTTACACTGGAAAAGACTCTTTTAGGCTTTTGGGTTGGTTCTTGCAGACTTCCTGGTCGTTTTTAGTGAGCTCTCCTCCTTCCTTCTTCAGTGTTATTACTCATAATGCCTCCACAAATTCATTTAGACTTTCTGGTCGTTTCTGGTGAGCTCTCCTCATGGGTGAATCATGAGTGAATCATAAGTGATTCATGGGTGAATCATGGGTTCACTATCTTCATGATGACAATTCTGTCCCTGGTTTAAATTCCTGCTCTACCACACCCACTTTCTAACTACCACATTAAATTACTGTCTTCCCAGCCAGTTGTCTTCCCGTCTACATTATAGTCAGGGTTTATCTCGTAGCAGTGTAGTCTCCTCTTGTGAGGTGATGTTTCGACCTTCCTGTGCTATGTTTCTCTCACAGTTTACGTCCACAAGGTAAGTGCAACTTGGTACCTCATGGTTGCTGGTATTGAGAGACTTCTCGCTTCTTGAGACAAGAACATTTGTCTCTCATTTTGTGTTCTGAGACAGAAGGATTTACCTGTCATCTTACTTGTTGATGAGACAGACAGAAAAGAACAGTAATCCTACCAGAGTGCAAAACATTTAACAGGCTTCTGTTTTGCAAACACATTCTATTAACACAAAGGAGCTGTGAATCGACCCTGCAACCACAATTAGGTGAATACACAGAAATACCCAGACCAGGAGCTGTGATTCGACCCTTGCAACCACAAATAGGTAAGTATAGGTGAGTACACACACAGTCATAGAGTTGTCAGGAAGTGGAATAGTCTAGCAAGTGACGTAGTGGAGGCAGGAACCATACATAGCTTTAAGACGAGTATGATAAAGCTCATGGAGCAGGGAGAGAGGGGACCTAGTAGCAATCAGTGAAGAGGCGGGGCCAGGAGCTGAGTATCGACCCCCTGCAACCACAATTAGGTGAGTACAATTAGGATAGTACACACACACAATACTCTCACCCACTAGGTTCATTTTCCCATCTATAATCAAGCTAAAAGCTTCCTTCGTCTTCTTTTAAATGCAAATCTTGAAAAACAGAAATTTATTAAATTTAAAAAAACATAAAAAATATTTTGCGAATATAAATCAGAAATGTAAATAAAAATTTGAAATCTGAACAAACTCTGGCACTTTTATTTTTAAATCAAATTTATTTGTTGTAAAAGTTTGTTGAGTGTTGATGAATGTATATTGTTGAGTGTTGATGAATGTATATTGTTGAGTGTTGATGAATGTATATTGTTGAATGTTGATGAATGTATATTGTTGAGTGTTGATGAATGTATATTGTTGAGTGTTGATGAATGTATATTGTTGAGTGTTGATGAATGTATATTGTTGAGTGTTGATGAATGTATATTGTTGAGTGCTGATGAATGTATATTGTTGAGTGCTGATGAATGTATATTGTTGAGTGTTGATGAATGTATATTGTTGAGTGTTGATGAATGTATATTGTTGAGTGTTGATGAATGTATATTGTTGAGTGTTGATGAATGTATATTGTTGAGTGTTGATGAATGTATATTGTTGAGTGTTGATGAATGTATATTGTTGAATGTTGATGAATGTATATTGTTGAGTGTTGATGAATGTATATTGTTGAGTGTTGATGAATGTATATTGTTGAGTGTTGATGAATGTATATTGTTGAGTGTTGATGAATGTATATTGTTGAGTGCTGATGAATGTATATTGTTGAGTGCTGATGAATGTATATTGTTGAGTGTTGATGAATGTATATTGTTGAGTGTTGATGAATGTATATTGTTGAGTGCTGATGAATGTATATTGTTGAGTGTTGATGAATGTATATTGTTGAGTGTTGATGAATGTATATTGTTGAGTGCTGATGAATGTATATTGTTGAGTGTTACAAAATGACACGATATCTATTTACAATAGATATCTCCAGTGAACACTAGAAAGGAAAGCCCTTCTAGCATCCAGCCTGTTACTGGGCTTTTGCAACAAAGTCAGTATCCTGGTTCAGTTATCCGACATATTATATAGATTAAGGGGATTTCAACTGATAGGGTACTAACCAAAGCAAATGATTTAAAAGATTTATTAACAAAGTGAGAAAATCTAGGGTAGCATAGTAAATCAAATATGAAGATACTAATTAAGATATCAATTAGGATAATTAGGAGGGTAGCTCCTACACTGCTCTCATATACAACAAGTCTGTGCTGAGGGCACATATATATAACTGACTGAGAAGTACCAACAGGTACAATGTCAGTAATAACAATAATATATATAAATAATAATAAATGTGTGTACGAGTGTGCTCCCGGTAACTCTACGACTCGACTCAACCAGTGTACGACATAACAACTTCTCATAAGCTAGCTGTACTAAACTGACAATCTGAACAGCTTGATTGTCTAGTAAAATGACCACTTGCCGAACAGCACTATAACGGGCAACAGCAACACAGCGTCAGGAACAAGGAGATACAAAATCGACCCTAACTGGGGACCATCAGTAGATCCTCCAAAACAGTCATAAAACTCCCTTTCTACTGAAACTAGGTTCAGCATAAACAATCCCAAACTGTGGCGGTGCACAGATGCCTTATCGAAGTAGGTCCAGAGCTAGAGCTTGAGACCTGAGTTTTCAAAGAGTGTCAAAGTGACACACAACCCAGAAAAACGTCGAACAATCACTGTCTAGTCTATTCTCTGTGAACAGAGTTACACAGAGTTCTGAGAAGTATGATTCGCCTCACCAACAAATACATACTCTACCCAACAGAGTCTAATGTCGAGAACAACAAGAGTGAGGAGTTGACTCGACGAGGGCAGCAGGCCAGAGAGAGAGAGGGACGAGGAACAACCACCCAGCTCAGGTGTGTCCAGAGACTGACTCTCCCCGCAACAAGACGCCGGCAGCTTAACAGTCGTTTGCCAACACCAAGGCAGTTACTACACACTCTCGAGCACAACAAAATATAATATCCTACCTAATATATATAGCTAAGTTAAATAATAGTCTAATAATAATATAAAGCAAAATATTAACGATTTAGCTATAATCGAGAATATTCGCAATATAAAATTATAGAAAATTTAAATATACATTATATACATTGAGGCCCAGTTCAAGGGGCGCAACACCCCCCCATCACGACAAACGGTCGCACTAGGAGAAGTAATAATGTCTCAAACATATGTATTACAGAAAAATATATAAATATATCAGAGTCACTCAGGTGTCACGGCAAGTAATTTTAGTGTCAATATCACTATAAGATATACCCCTCGTACTAGGGTAGTATACAACTTCGTAGATCAGCATAATCTCGGTAATGTCCATACACTGATGTAGAGGTGACAGCATAGAGACATCTGAGGCTCGAACAGTGGTGGTCATAGTAGTGACGACTACACAACAGCAGTCTTGTGCGATAGGAGACGACATTCCACTCTAATACAGTGGTAGTGGAATGTGAAGCAGCAAGGACTGGACAACATGGGAAAGCTTGAGAGAATAAGGTGTGTAGAGAAGTGGGGGGGGTCACGCGGAGCAGTCTGCTCGGTAACAAACATCGCCCACCCAACACTACACACACACTCAGCTTCTCTCCGTATCTCCTTCACAACACACCAACATAAAAATCACACAACTGTAGATACATGGAAAGAAATTATAATTAGACATAAATTCATAAAATTACATGGGCAGTATTGATTTTACGTTACTTTACTTAATTAATCAAAGTAGCAAGTAACAAAATAGTATATTGGGCACAAAATTTTACGTTAATTTAAATGTTGTAATGATAATTAAGGACGTGACAAAGCGTCAGCAATTACATTACATCGACCACTGATATGTTTAATACTTATGGAGTACGGCTGGATTCTGAGAGCCCACCTCATTATCCTAGCATTTTTACTCTTCATTGTGTTAATATAGGTGAGAGGATTGTGGTCAGAAAATACATTTATCTTAAAAGGAGAAGTACCCAAATATACATCAAAATGTTCTAACGACACCACGAGAGCTAGTGCCTCTTTCTCAATAGTGGCATAGTTTTTCTGATGTCGTTTGAGTTTAGAAGAATAGTAGCAGATAGGATGCAATATGTCAGTGGAGGTGGATTTTTGCATCAATACCGCTCCCACTGCATAACCACTCGCATCTATATGCAGACAGAAAGGTAGGTTGAAGTTAGGACTCTGCAAAACAGGAGCAGAGGAAAGCAAGCGCTTCAACCTTGTAAATGAGTCTGAGCAATCTTGAGTCCAGATGAACTGGACTTTGCTACTAGTGAGCTCAGTGAGAGGAGCAGCGACTTGAGCAAAGTTAGGACAGAACCTGCGATAATAACCTGCCATACCCAGGAATCTTTGCACACCCTTCCTATCCTGTGGTACTAGAAATGCTGCAATAGCACGAACTTTAGCATCAATAGGAGCAACTTCACCTTGGCCTATACAAAACCCTAGATAGGTAATCTTGGCTTGACCAAAACTACACTTAGCCAAGTTAACAGTGAAATTATAATGTGTCAGTTTCTCAAACAAAGCTCTGAGACGTGTCAAGTGTTGTTCCCATTCGTCACTGTACACCACTAAATCGTCAAGATAGGCTTCTACTCCGTCTAAGTCGTAGGTCAACTCGTTCATAATACGTTGAAATGACGAAGCAGCATTACACAAGCCGAATGGGGTGACGAGATAGTTGAACAATCCATCTTGAACAGTGAAGGCAGATATTTCTTGAGCACGTTCAGTAAGCGGGACTTGATAATATCCTCGTAAGAGATCTAAACGGCTGACATACTGTGCTCCTGACACACGATCAATCAGGTCGTCTATGCGAGGTAAAGGATAACCATCAGGCAAGGTGACAGAGTTCACTTTCCTGTAATCAGTACACATCCTGAGACTACCGTCAGGCTTGGGCACTAATATACACGGTGAGGCCCATGGACTTTTACTGCGTTCAATAAGTCCATGAGATAACAAAAAAGTCAACTTCTTCTCTCAATGCTCTATGTTTCGTTGGACTCATTCTGTATGGTGATTGTTTAATAGGTGATGCTCCCTATACATCAACGTCATGTACGCCCAGAGTACAACGCTTAGGAACATCAGTAAACAATTCAGGGTACTGCAAAATCATGTTCTTAACATTACTTGCTTTATCAGCATCAAGGTTACTTAGAAAATTATCGAGTGATTGTAGAGTCACTGAATTTTCTAAACGCACCTCTATACCTCTAGAGATGTCAGGCAGACTGACGTTTCCTTCCTGTGGTCTAGGAAGAATAGAAGCAGTAGGTAGAGGGCTAGCGTAGTATGTCTTGAGCTGATTAATGTGGTACACATGACTTATTATTATGAGAGGAGCAGGTGGAGGCGAGTGAGCTGGTTCGCCTGTCACCTGACAGACGTGGCAACGTCGCACATGATCAGCAACAGTGTCCCTCATTCCCGGCCAAGTGAAATGTTTTGCCAGTTTACCAAGAGTCTTCATGACACCCAAATGTCCTCCTATGGGACTATTGTGCGCAAAATCAAGAGCTTGCTCACGAAAAGTAACTGTTAAAACAACAAGATGCTTGACTGTGGTGGAATCACAGTCAGCGGTCACCTGACTTGTATTTTTTCCCAGAGTACACCTTTATTGTAATAATAACAATTATCGAGATCCTTTGCTTCACTCTCAGTAACTGCTATATCTCTCAGTCTCTCCAAAGACTGATCAACAAACTGATCCTTGATTAAATCGTCATGAGTTAGAATCTTCACATCAGTTGTGTCTTGACTAGGTTGATGAGGTAGGGGGGGTGTCAGTGCTAGTGATCCTGGCCGCAGAGAATCACTGAATAACATATTCAACCCCAAGTCATTATCATCAACTAACTCAGCAGGAGACAAGGAGGGTTGTTGTTGTATCTTTGACATAGCACGGGTAATTGCACTGAGGGGGAATAATATAGGTTTCTCTCTACAACCTTCAATTGCATAATGCTCATCAGTGGTATTATCAATCACAAGTGGCTCCTTACAAATACCAGACTGAAGGATATCGTTTCCTATCAACAAGTCCACTGACCTGATAGGAAATTCACCACTGGAAATACCAACTGACATATAACCAGTATAATAGCTTGTTTCAAGGTACACTTTGTGAAGAGGAACTTTAATAACAGCACCTCCATAGGCTTCTAACAATACATCTATCTGGGTATAGGTATCGTTAGTTAAAGGCAATACATCATCTCTTGACAATGTAAGATAACTTCCTGTGTCTCGGAAAGTAATTATCTCAGTGAGCTTAGATTCGTCAAGTCCTACTTTGCCTCTCGATAAGTAAGGACTCATAGCTGACTGAATCTTCTCATCAGATACTCTGTCTGATGTTAGTCATCTATTCTGAGGAACATTCTCGAAAACTGGGGAGTCAGAAGTATGAATAGGATGGTGCCCTTGTTGCACCGAAGATACGACTTGAGTGGGGGCGCCAGCCGCACGATCTTGTCTCATATCTCTTTCTAACTTAAAGCAATATTCTCGAGTATGACCTTTCCTAAGACAATAGTTACATTTGACATTTTTCTTCTCAGTATTTGACTTCTGTCTAGCTACAGAGACATATTCAGGAATGTCAGGGTTCCTGGAGAAGGTATGAGAAGTAACAGTAGCAGTTTTAGGCCGGCACTGATCAGCTGATTTGTTTTGCCAATTCCTAGGACATTTTTTAGTTACCTTTTTTCTCTCAGTTTTAGCACGTACAATTGTGTGAGAAATTTCATAGTTGTCAGCTAAAGCTGCAGTCTCTAGAATATCTGTGGCAGAGTGGTCAATCAGATATTCTCGTACATCAGCAGACATACAGTTGTTGAACTCCTCGTGAAGTATCAGCTGAACGAGAGTGTCATAAGTCTGACACTGGGAAGCTCTGCACCACCTCTCAAATGCAAGCTTTTTCTCACGGGCAAACTCCACCCAAGTTTGACCCTGTCGTCGTTGTAACGTACGAAATGCACGTTGGTAACTTACAGGTAACAAATTATATGTCTCAAGAATGGTTTCCTTGACTGTGTCATAGTCAATGTATTTGGCAAATGGCAAAGCAGCAGTACATGTTTGTGCTCTGCCAGTCAAAGCTGTGTGCAACAATGTAGCCCAATGCTTACGTGGCCAATTCATGGCACGTGCTTGATTCTCGAACACATCAAAATACGTGTCCAGGTCTGTCTCAAAAAACTTAGGAACCATCGATGCAGCTTTCTGCACGTTAAATGTATCCTCTATAGTCTTACTAGGCTGATCAGATCTAATACTCTGTTGTCTCTGGAAACGAACAGTTTCTCTATGGAACTCTTCCTCGTTCAATTTCTTCTGTGCCTCAATTTGTGCCGTTTGCAACAATATTAGGCGTTCCATCCTGTTGAATTGGTCCTGCGATATAGGATCAAAGGACAAGGGAGAAGGTAAATGAACAGGTTTATCTGGATAGACCCTGGGTCGGTCACCTAGTCCAGCCATGCCTATAGAGCCTAGATCTGGTCTAGTATAAGTAGAGACAGGTGTAGCATAAACAGTACTAGTATGAGGCTGCGTCATACTTCTAGCTACACTCTGAACTAATGTCTGAGGCAGACAGGAGGGAGTGAGAGAAAACTGAGCAGTATTGCTAGGCTCAGAAACTTCTGCCTGAGTTGCTCTCTTTTCTACGTCATCAATTAGCGACATACTTTCTAATTGTGACACTAAGCTCTCTGACTCTGATTCAGAATCAAACTCTGTATTATCAGGAAACAACAGATCTCTAATTAATGCTCTGACTGTTACTGCGGTGTAACTACGGTTGTACGTCACACCCAGATACTTGGCTATCTGCCAACAAGTCTGAAGTTTTAAAGTACGTAACTTCGACAAAGTCAGAGTATCAATTAACTTTTTCACCTTATCATACATCACGAAAATAAGTACAATATGAGAGAGTGATTATGGGAAGCTAGAATCCTAATGTAAGAATTTACTTTACAATTTATACAAGAGTTGGTTGTCTTAGAGCTAGAGCTCATTAACAGTATTTCCATCTCCTTGGATCAAGAGACTCGGGCAGGTACATACATCCCCTATGATGTTGTACAAGACCAAACTCCTAGTCTTCAGATTAAGAAATTACTCAAAGTGTTTGACCATAGTTACTAGTATGGCAAACTGGACAATTCCTCCAACACCTTGGATCAAGAACCTCCCGGACAGGCCCCCATTTGTTACAAAATGACACGATATCTATTTACAATAGATATCTCCAGTGAACACTAGAAAGGAAAGCCCTTCTAGCATCCAGCCTGTTACTGGGCTTTTGCAACAAAGTCAGTATCCTGGTTCAGTTATCCGACATATTATATAGATTAAGGGGATTTCAACTGATAGGGTACTAACCAAAGTAAATGATTTAAAAGATTTATTAACAAAGTGAGAAAATCTAGGGTAGCATAGTAAATCAAATATGAAGATACTAATTAAGATATCAATTAGGATAATTAGGAGGGTAGCTCCTACACTGCTCTCATATACAACAAGTCTGTGCTGAGGGCACATATATATAACTGACTGAGAAGTACCAACAGGTACAATGTCAGTAATAACAATAATATATATAAATAATAATAAATGTGTGTACGAGTGTGCTCCCGGTAACTCTACGACTCGACTCAACCAGTGTACGACATAACAACTTCTCATAAGCTAGCTGTACTAAACTGACAATCTGAACAGCTTGATTGTCTAGTAAAATGACCACTTCGCCGAACAGCACTATAACGGGCAACAGCAACACAGCGTCAGGAACAAGGAGATACAAAATCGACCCTAACTGGGGACCATCAGTAGATCCTCCAAAACAGTCATAAAACTCCCTTTCTACTGAAACTAGGTTCAGCATAAACAATCCCAAACTGTGGCGGTGCACAGATGCCTTATCGAAGTAGGTCCAGAGCTAGAGCTTGAGACCTGAGTTTTCAAAGAGTGTCAAAGTGACACACAACCCAGAAAAACGTCGAACAATCACTGTCTAGTCTATTCTCTGTGAACAGAGTTACACAGGATTCTGAGAAAGTATGATTCGCCTCACCAACAAATACATACTCTACCCAACAGAGTCTAATGTCGAGAACAACAAGAGTGAGAGTTGACTCGACGAGGGCAGCAGGCCAGAGAGAGAGAGGGACGAGGAACAACCACCCAGCTCAGGTGTGTCCAGAGACTGACTCTCCCCGCAACAAGACGCCGGCAGCTTAACAGTCGTTTGCCAACACCAAGGCAGTTACTACACACTCTCGAGCACAACAAAATATAATATCCTACCTAATATATATAGCTAAGTTAAATAATAGTCTAATAATAATATAAAGCAAAATATTAACGATTTAGCTATAATCGAGAATATTCGCAATATAAAATTATAGAAAATTTAAATATACATTATATACATTGAGGCCCAGTTCAAGGGGCGCAACATTGAGTGTTGATGAATGTATATTGTTGAGTGCTGATGAATGTATATTGTTGAATGTTGATGAATGTATATTGTTGAGTGTTGATGAATGTATATTGTTGAATGTTGATGAATGTATATTGTTGAGTGCTGATGAATGTATATAGTTGAGTGTTGATGAATGTATATTGTTGAGTATTGATGAATGTATATAGTTGAGTGTTGATGAATGTATATTGTTGAGTATTGATGAATATATATAGTTGAGTGTTGATGAATATATATTGTTGAGTGTTGATGAATGTATATTGTTGAGTGTTGATGAATGTATATAGTTGAGTGTTGATGAATGTATATTGTTGAGTATTGATGAATGTATATAGTTGAGTGTTGATGAATGTATATTGTTGAGTATTGATGAATATATATAGTTGAGTGTTGATGAATATATATTGTTGAGTGTTGATGAATGTATATTGTTGAGTGTTGATGAATGTATATTGTTGAGTGTTGATGAATATATATATAGTTGAGTGTTGATGAATGTATATTGTTGAGTGTTGATGAATGTATAATGTTGAGTGTTGATGAATGTATATTGTTGAGTGTTGATGAATTATATAGTTGAGTGTTGATGAATGTATATTGTTGAGTGTTGATGAATGTATATTGTTAGTGTTGATGAATTATATAGTTAGTGCAGTTTACTATCTGATAAAGTATATTGTTGAGTGTTGATGAATGTATATTGTTGAGTGCAGTTACTATCTGATGAATGTATATTGTTGAGTGCAGTTACTATCTGATGAATGTATATTGTTGATGCAGTTACTATCTGATGAATGTATATTGTTGAGTGCAGTTACTATCTGATCAATGTATATAGTTGAGTGCAGTTACTATCTGATGAATGTATATTGTTGAGTGTTGATGAATGTATATAGTAGTGCAGTTTCTATCGATCAATGTATATAGTTGAGTGCAGTTACTATCTGATGAATGTATATTGTTGAGTGTTGATGAATGTATATTGTTGAGTGTTGATGAATGTATATTGTTGAGTGTTGATGAATGTATATTGTTGAGTGTTGATGAATGTATATTGTTGAGTGTTGATGAATGTATATTGTTGGTGTTGATGAATGTATATTGTTGAATGTTGATGAATGTATATTGTTGAGTGTTGATGAATGTATATTGTTGAGTGTTGATGAATGTATATTGTTGAGTGTTGATGAATGTATATTGTTGAGTGTTGATTGAATTTATTGTTGAGTGCTGATGAATGTATATTGTTGAGTGCTGATGAATGTATATTGTTGAGTGTTGATGAATGTATATTGTTGAGTGTTGATGAATGTATATTGTTGAGTGCTGATGAATGTATATTGTTGAGTGTTGATGAATGTATATTGTTGAAGTGTTGATGAATGTATATTGTTGAGTGCTGATGAATGTATATTGTTGAGTGTTGATGAATGTATATTGTTGAGTGCTGATGAATGTATATTGTTGAATGTTGATGAATGTATATTGTTGAGTGTTGATGAATGTATATTGTTGAATGTTGATGAATGTATATTGTTGAGTTTGATGAATGTATATAGTTGAGTGTTGATGAATGTATATTGTTGAGTATTGATGAATGTATAAATTGAGTGTTGATGAATGTATATTGTTGAGTTTGATGAATATATATAGTTGAGTGTTGATGAATATATATTGTTGAGTGTTGATAATGTATATTGTTGAGTGTTGATGAATGTATATAGTTGAGTGTTGATGAATGTATATTGTTGAGTATTGATGAATGTATATAGTTGAGTGTTGATGAATGTATATTGTTGAGTATTGATGAATATATATGTTTGAGTGTTGATGAATATATATTGTTGAGTGTTATGAATGTATGTTGGTGTTGTGAATGTATATTGTTGAGTGTTGATTGAATATATATAGGGTTTATGTTGTGAATGTATATTGTTGAGTGTTGATAAGTATATGTTGAGTGTTATGAATGTATATTGTTGAGTGTTGATGAATGTATATTGTTGGTGTTGATGAATATATATTGTTGAGTGTTGATGAATGTATATTGTTGAATGTTGATGAATGTATATTGTTGAGTGTTGATGAATGTATATTGTTGAATGTTGATGAATGTATATTGTTGAGTGCTGATGAATGTATATAGTTGAGTATTGATGAATGTATATTGTTGAATGTTGATGAATGTATATTGTTGAGTGTTGATGAATGTATATTGTTGAATGTTGATGAATGTATATTGTTGAGTGCTGATGAATGTATATAGATGAGTGTTGATGAATGTATATTGTTGAGTGTTGATGAATGTATATAGTTGAGTGTTGATGAATGTATATTGTTGAGTGTTGATGAATATATATTGTTGAGTGTTGATGAATGTATATTGTTGAATGTTGATGAATGTATATTGTTGAGTGTTGATGAATGTATATTGTTGAATGTTGATGAATGTATATTGTTGAGTGCTGATGAAAGTATATAGTTGAGTGTTGATGAATGTATATTGTTGAGTGTTGATGAATGTATATAGTTGAGTGTTGATGAATGTAAATTGTTGAGTATTGATGAATATATATAGTTGAGTGTTGATGAATATATATTGTTGAGTGTTGATGAATGTATATTGTTGAGGGTTTATGAATGTATATTGTTGAGTGTTGATGAATATATATATAGTTGAGTGTTGATGGATGTATATTGTTGAGTGTTGATGAATGTATATTGTTGAGTGTTGATGAATGTATATTGTTGAGTGTTGATGAATTATATAGTTGAGTGTTGATGAATGTATATTGTTGAGTGTTGATGAATGTATATTGTTGAGTGTTGATGAATTATATAGTTGAGTGCAGTTACTATCTGATGAATGTATATTGTTGAGTGTTGATGAATGTATATTGTTGAGTGCAGTTACTATCTGATGAATGTATATTGTTGAGTGCAGTTACTATCTGATGAATGTATATTGTTGAGTGCAGTTACTATCTGATGAATGTATATTGTTGAGTGCAGTTACTATCTGATCAATGTATATAGTTGAGTGCAGTTACTATCTGATGAATGTATATTGTTGAGTGTTGATGAATGTATATAGTTGAGTGCAGTTTCTATCTGATCAATGTATATAGTTGAGTGCAGTTACTATCTGATGAATGTATATTGTTGAGTGTTGATGAATGTATATTGTTGAGTGTTGATGAATGTATATTGTTGAGTGTTGATGAATGTATATTGTTGAGTGTTGATGAATGTATATTGTTGAGTGTTGATGAATGTATATTGTTGAGTGTTGATGAATGTATATAGTTGAGTGTTGATGAATGTATATTGTTGAGTGTTGATGAATTTATATTGTTGGTATTGATGAATGTATATAGTTGAGTGTTGATGAATTTTATATTGTTGAGTATTGATGAAATATATAGTTGAGTGTTGATGAATATATATTGTTGAGTGTTGATGAATGTATATTGTTGAGTGTTGATGAATGTATATTGTTGAGTGTTGATGAAATATATGAGTTGAGTGTTGATGAATGTATATTGTTGAGTGTTGATGAATGTATATTGTTGAGTGTTGATGAATGTATATTGTTGAGTGTTGATGAATATATATAGTTGAGTGCAGTTACTATCTGATGAATGTATATTGTTGAGTGTTGATAAATGTATATTGTTGAGTGTTGATGAATGTATATAGTTGAGTGTTGATGAATAATATAGTTGAGTGCAGTTACTATCTGATGAATGTATATTGTTGAGTGTTGATGAATGTATATTGTTGAGTGCAGTTACTATCTGATGAATCTATATTGTTGATGCAGTTACTATCTGATCAATGTACTATATAGTTGGGTGTTGATGAATGTATATTGTTGAGTGTTGATGAATGTATATTGTTGAGTGTTGATGAATGTTATTGTTGAGTGTTGATGAATGTATATTGTTGAGTGTTATGAATATATATAGTTGAGTGCAGTTACTTTCTGATAATGTATATTGTTGAGTGTTGATGAATGTATATAGTTGAGTGCAGTTACTATCTGATCAATGTATATAGCAATTTACTATCTGATGAATGTATATTGTTGAGTGCAGTTACTATCTGATGAATGTATATAGTTGAGTGTTGATGAATGTATATAGTTGAGTGCAGTTACTATCTGATCAATGTATATAGTTGAGTGTTGATGAATGTATATTGTTGAGTGCAGTTACTATCTGATGAATTATATTGTTGAGTGTTGATGAATGTATATAGTTGAGTGCAGTTACTATCTGATCAATGTATATAGTTGAGTGTTGATGAATGTATATTGTTGAGTGTAGTTACTATCTGATAAATGTATATTGTTGAGTGCAGTTACTATCTGATTAATGTATATTGTTGAGTGTTGATGAATGTATATAGTTGATGCAGTTACTATCTGATCAATGTATATGTTGAGTGTTGATGAATGTATATTGTTGAAATGCAGTTACTATCTGATGAATGTATATTGTTGAGTGTTGATGAATGTATACAGTTGAGTGCAGTTACTGTCTGATGAATGTATTTTATATATATATATATATATATATATATATATATATATATATATATATATATATATATATATATATATATATGTCGTCTGAATAGGTAAAATTGGTAAATTAACAAGAACTCATTTAAAATTAAGTCCTTTCTAAAAAAATTCTTATACGTTTATTTATATATATATATATATATATATATATATATATATATATATATATATATATATATATATATATATATATATTTTCATTTATGTTAATGTCAAAATTAATAATTTTGTACCAAAGGAACCTTCGAAACTTACCTGACCATATTATAACAACCGCAATTTAATTTAGCCTAATCAACTAAATATATTTAAACTAAGTTTACAATAATTTAATAATAAACAAACACAATGAA
>WNWK01043516.1:0-15462 GCA_009830355.1 Cherax destructor
TTTGATTATAATAATATTAAAGTAAAGTAAATTTTATTTCATTGCAGATTACATGGTATTGGTAGTTACAATATAAATTGATTGCAACCTATATTAAGGTGCCTCAATAATCCTAATATTAGTTCCTAACTGTACAAACTTGCCTAGGCCTTTCTAGGAGAATAAATCTATCAATTAAAATATACACAATTGTTACCTCTGCCAACTTGAATGTGTATGTTTGTTTTGGTTGGGTGTGTGAGTTCATAAACTCCGAGGGCCTATCCGTGGTATGTCTAAGGCTCCATACGGCTCACTTACCCTGTGGAACTTGAGCGACTCAAAAAAGTTTCCACACCAGGTATGGTGCTAATGTTAAAATTGTGAAAATGATGTATCTTGCTTATATTAGATCATTGGTTGATTATGCTGCGCCACTACTTGCTCTTGTGTCTGACTGGAAGCTTGGAGGGCTGGAAAAACTGCAGAACGAAGCAATGAGGATCATTTTAGGATGCCCTCGTACTGCCAAAATTTTAAATATGCAGAAAGAACTTGATATTCCAAGCATCAGAGATCGTGTTACTGGAAGAAATATCCTAATTGGGGTTAATATGCTCAGGCAAGCCCATTCAAACCCCTGCACCGAAGCCCTCCAAACTTTCCTCAGCACTGGTGAACATCCCTCCAGATGGATCGAAAAAACTGGAACCAACCTCCGCATGAATCAGATACATGAGCTGTGGCAAGTAAGGCAACAGCGGCACTTCTCCGCTCCATGGAATATTACCCCATTCCAAACTACCATCCCTCCATTTTCCCCCAAACTACTTCTTAAATCACAACCAAAGCTTCGCCTTGAAGCCAAACATGATGCCTTAAGCTGTATTGATAATTTAGCCAAACAGCACACTCTCACAAATTATTTACGTTGATGGTTCTGTTCACCAATCCACTGGTGCAGCTGGTAGTGCTACTGTTGTCATACAGAGTGATGGCTCTCTTAAAGAAATTGGAGCACGCATAAATAACTGGGCCTCTACCCTTCAGACAGAACTGTTTGCGATACTCCTTGCACTCAAATGCGTCCATGTATATAAGGTTGACTCTAATTGTAACTGTTTCTCTGTCATCCATAAATGCTCACAACTCATCAAGTATAACTTGTAGCATGCTTGTGTCAGAAGCCAGACACAGGTATGGTAGGATTGTGGATAGTAGAGTCAGAGTGCACATGCTGTGGATTCCATCTCACATTGGTTTTCAGATGCATGATAGAACTGATAAATTGGCTAAGTTTTATCCTTTCAAAGAGGGAGTAGATTACAATCTTGCCTTGTCAGTTAGCAGTTTGAGAACAATAATACGAAAAGAACTTCAACTGAATTTTATTGACTTAAGACTCAGGGAGATTGACACCAGTCAGTCCATCTATCATCATTCTATCATGCAGGAGGAGCCACATGTCTATGGTGCATCTAACAAAATAAGCAGACTCTTGCATGTCACTACCGCCCGCCTCCGGCTGGGTTACAAGTATCTTTGGCAGGTTAAATCACTACCACCAGATGTAGACCAAACAAAATGTAAACTTTGCCAGTTGGATTATTGTCACACCCTGCGTCATTATGTACTGGAGTGCGATAAAATTAATGAATTCAGAGACAACTCACTCAGAAATGTTCAAGATATGTCAAAGTATTTTATCCACAGTGGTATATTACAGACCATTCTGGAAAAATACCCTGACTTTGCTCCCTGTAAATAAAGCATTGCCACGTGTGTGTATGTATGTGTAATAATTACCATTTTGTCCTATGCATATGTCGATTGAAAACTGGGCCTGTTGTATGTGCGTGTGTGTGTGTGTGTACTCACCTAGTTGTGGTTGCAGGGGTCGAGTCATAGCTCCTGGCCCCACCTCTTCGCTGGCCGCTACTGGGTCACGCTCCCTGCTCCGTGAGCTTTATCATACCTCTCCTTAAAGCTATGTATGGAACCTACCTCCACTACATTGCTTCCCAAGCTATTCCACTTCCCGACCACTCTATGACTGAAGAAATACTTCCTAACATCCCTATGATTCATTTGAGTCTTCAACTTCCAACCTGTTCACTCTGTCACATCTATATAGGTTGTAGCCAGGGATCCATATTTCATTGTCCAAGTGATCCTTTATGTGGGTCTCTGTGAAAGCCGCAAACATTGCAGTTGACTCTGTAAGCAGTCCACGGATGTAAGGTATCTTGTTGTTTGTTGCTGGCTTTAGACCCTGTATATTTGCAAAGATGAATGTCGTTGGATTGGTGGTATGGGGGAGTCTTTTTTACCTGGCACTAATATATGTTGTTCTGGAGTGGAGGCCATTGACTGTGGTTCCACTCCAGAAATTATTGCAGTTGGTGTACGATTTCTGTCACATCCTGCCAGCTTTGTTTCCTTCCTGGCGCTAAAAAAAACCTCTCTCTCTGGAGTGGCTTTGGCTACCCAGTTTTTCCCATGGTCTGGATGTTCTGTGTCGTCTTGTACCTTTTAAGTGGTGTGCCTGGCAATATAGGTTATAGCACTGTCTTTCCTGAACTGATGAGTGACACATTTCAGGGTGGAAAAGCTTACAGAAAGGGAGGTTGCATTTACCTGTTTGTCATATGGGCACGGCATTTTCTGGGGTGGTCAAAGAGACATTCGGGGATGTGCTGATAATCCTTTATTAAGATACATCATAACGAATGCTCCTAGCTGCAAAGAAACAAAGTACACAAATTAGGATGCACACCTGACTAGATAAGCGCACATTGTACCTCCTAGTCCTAATATATCATTAATGCACACTGTACGGACGTAACTCTATAGTGGGTGTGCAGTGCCTTTTGCTACATAACACGTAATTACTGACTTACATATTATTAAGGTAATACGTGTTCGACGGCCCGCACTCTGTTTGTTTACGACTCGAGTTCCACTGCCTCACCTACAGGCGGCGCAAGGGTGCCGCCGGCCCGCCAACTTTGACTCACTCTATGTCACGTCACCTACATCCCACATCCCCCCCAGTTTCCAGCAGGAAACTCCTCTCGGTGACGTAATCCCATAGGTACGCCGGCGGACGTCTGTCTCTGCGAGGTCTTGGAGGTGGCGATGCAGGGGTGTGTCGTGATATGGTCGGGTCGGGTCCTTCTGCCCGTGGGACTGCCTGGTCCATGCGCTCTATGGAAGGGTTGGGGTTCGGTGCTGTGCCGTGCAACTGTGGAGATGTAGCTGCTGAGTCAGCATCGGGCGCCGGAAGCAGCTCGCCGTCCTGTACTTCACCACTGGCTGGCGTGGATGGGGTGTTGGAAGGCTGATGACACGTATATGGTGATGACACGGGCTGGTTGGTATTGGCCAGCCCCTGGATGTGGCGCAGGAACCGCCGATTCCTCAAAGTGAGCCGACCCGAGCCATCCACCTTGACCAAGTATTGGTCAAACAGCTTTGTTTCCACTATCACACCAGTCCTGTCCCATCTCGTGCTGTGATTCCCGGTCTGGTTTTGCAGAACCACCCGATGACCATGCGCTAAGGGGGGGAGCTGCCGGGTGTGGTGCTGTAAATCGTCGACTTGCTTGGCAAACCTCAGTCGGAGGGCCTCTTCTTGCATGCCCCATGTTTGACGCCACACTGGGTGAATCACTGGGTTGGTGAATACCTGCGTCCCTGGGGCGATGGGTAGGAGGTCCCGAAGATTCTTGCCGAAGATGATTTGTGCCGGTGACATGTTGGTCTGAGGGTCTGGCGTGTTTCGATATTGAAGCAAGCCAGCAGCTACCGCCTCCATGTCGAGGCTGCCATTTGCGTCTGTGTGCGATGTCAGTAAGCGCTTCATAGACTTGACAGCCACCTCCGCCCGCCCATTGGACTGCGGGTGGTAAGCTGATGACAGGCGATGTCTCACGCCCCATCGTTGTAGAAGTGACATTGTTTCCTTTGCAGTGAACTCCGGGCCTCCGTCTGTGCTCAATTCTTCGGGTACGCCGAACATTGCAAAGTAATTGAGAAGGGCTGTGATGAAGCCCCTGGCGCCAGACTTAGATGCGACGACGTGTGGCTAGCCACTGAACCTGTCCACAATGACCAAGTACCCAATGCCACGCAACACGCGAAAGTCAGCGGCAATGGCTTGAAAGGGGTTGCTTGGTACACATGGCTGTACTGGTGGCATGCATGGCTGGGAAGGTGACATTCCCCAGCAAGCCTGGCACCTGGACCGTGTGCCCTCGATATCTCTGGTGATGCTGGGCCAAAAGACGGCGCCTAATGCCCTACTGTGCATGCGACTGGTGCTTTGGAGAGCAGCATGAAGTGTCCATAATACCTCATTCCAAAGTGCCCGTGGTATCACGATCCTGTGGTCCATCATGACGACTTCGTCCACGAGAGATAATCTGTCGCGGTACTGCCAGTATGGTTGCAGTTCCTCGGGTAAGGCATCGCGGGATGGTGGGAACCCAAACTCGACTAGTGGCATGAGCAGTTGGAGGTCCTGGTCTGCGGAGGTGCCCCTCTTGACTCTCTCACATGTGACAGTGTCAAGCGAGTCGCAGCTGATCTTGCTGCCGCTATGAGTAGTCTCTCCAGGTCATCATGGGTACCTGCTGGGAGCTGGACCGGGGACAGAGCGCACAACTCGCTGGCTGTGTCCATCGGGGCTGTGGCTGATGGATATCGAGATGTAGCATCTGCCGCTGGAATGGTCTGGCCAGGCACGTGCACTATCTTGTACTGCCACATGAGGGTGCGCTGTTTGAGTCTGAAGAGCCTCGGATTGGTGATGTCATCTAGTGCCTGATCCCCAAGAATTTTCACGAGCGGCTTGTGGTCTGTCGTTACGATGAGATCTCGGCACCCCATGGTGAAGAAGCGACTATCCTCCAGTGCCCATGCGACAGCTAAGGCTTCTCCCTCAATCGGTGCATACCGCTTCTCGGCATCCCTTAAGAAGCGAGATCCGGCCAGTGTTATCTTCCAACCGTCTGCACAACACCCCGGAATAGCACCATCACAGCTGCAATGTTTCTGCCATAGCCAATATCCCACCCCTGTTCGAGACCAGTCGGGGTTGAGGCACGTCCGCCTGCTGGGGTCAAATATCTCGACCCCTGTCTCGATCTCCTTGATGATTGCCTCTTTCGACCGATGGAACGCCTCTTCCAGTTCCGGGTCCCATTTGAAGCTGACCTTAGGGCTAAGGAGCGATTTGAATGGTGCCATCATGTCCATGGTCCTGCCGTAGTGTGATACCTACATACCGCACATCCGTAATGTTGGAGGGTCTGGGAAATGTCGCGATGACATTTAGGTATTTAGGTAAAGGTTTCACCACGGATTTGGTTATCTGAAACCCAGCAAATTCAACTTCCATCGAGGCAAACTGAAACTTAGCTGGGTTGAGGATTACACCGTTGCGTCCTACTCGCCACCAATGTTCCTTCAAATCTGTGTCCCAAATGATGGCGTCATCCACGCACTTGGTCTTTCTGGGTACATCAGCGATGATGGCATCGTACCGCTGTGTGTAGGCATCCTGCGACGCGAGGAAGCCCATTGGCGCACGACAGTATCGGAACCTACCCTGCTCAGTCAGGAATGTTGTCTTGTGGCGATCCTCGGGCCGGATCTCAATTAAGTGAAAGCCATTCCATGCATCTGTGACAGTCTTGACTGTGTTAGGTGGAATGGCCTTCGCCTGTTTAATGGGTGGGACGGTGTGATGGGTTTCCCGTACACTGTGGCGATTTAGCGGTTGCAGATCCACTGTACGACGAGGCGTGCCATCCGACTTGGGTGTCAAGACCATACTGTGAAGCCATGTCACGGGTGTGTTCGGGGGCACCCGCTCTATAACGCCTAGTGCCACATCCCTGTCAAGTTGGTCTGACACCTCCTGTTGCCAGTGAACTGGGACATTAGGAGGTCTCCTGGTCACCACTGGTTGCACCTCTGGGTCAACCCGAATCACCATGGGGGGGGGCCTGTCATCGCGGGGAGCAGCTGGTGAGGGCATACGTTGAAGGTCGATGATGCGTACCTCTCCAAGAGCCATATCTTCATTTCTGCGGTGGACTCAATAGATGGTACTATGGGCAAACTCGCCGGGTGGGGAGGCGGTGCTGTACGCTGTGGGCATCCACATCCTGCCACCGTAGGGCGGGTGCCTGCATGTACATCATTCCCAAACACTACAGTGTCCGTAGCGCCAATTCTCGGAAAGTCCGGCCCGATAACCCTCAGCTGTTCCAACGCAGTTCGGCTCAGGTAAAACCGGCTAGTGGAGTCTGTAACATAGACCATGGTGGAGGTCTGGAGTTGCGCCCCATTGTTGTTGCGACCTGACAGCGTGAGGAATACAGCACCCAGAACATTTATCTCTGCATTGTTTGCAGCAAGAATGCGTGTAGAGACACGAGTGAGGTGATGTTTACGTAAACCCAACTTATGGAGTAGTTGCAGTCCCATCAGACAGGTTTGTGCACCTGAGTCGGCGATGGCAGAAATGCTGACAGACCGCCGTGGAGGACATGGTGTCTTCATCCCAGCATAGGCCTCGCCGTCCACAGCTACCGTCAAAGACAAGGTTGGATGTGGCAGTGCCTTACCCGCGCCAGACCCTGTCTCGGTAGTGGCAACATAGTGAAACAGTGCCTCCACTGACCCGCTGGATGCAGGTGGGGATGATTTACGGTTGCGTGGGTTGTTCTTTTTCCAGCACTCGAGACACAACGTGAACTCCTTGAGTCTGCCTCTCACCGTACCGAATTGGGGAGTAAGAGAGCCACAACGGCAGCGTATCTTGCGCCTCATCTGGGCCTGCTCGCCATGATCCCGTGCTGGGGCTGATGTCACCTGGCTGCAGCATCCCTGAATCATTTTCTTGTAGCCACTGGCCGCCACCCATAGGTTCTCAGTCCCCATGGCACGGGCGGCGGTCTCTTTGCTATCGACGAGGCCGACAGTGTCATTCAGAGTTCGTGTGTCAATGTCTGTTGTCCCGAGGACCTCCTTCTTGATGTCGTCATCTGCCAGACCAGTTAAGAGAACCAATTTGACGATGTCATCCGTGTAGTCCATGGCGACGGTGCCAGGGCAGGTGGCCACACTACAGGTCCCAGTTTTGGTCCAATGACAGACATTGGCCAACCCACGTAGTCTCGCCACATACTGCCTGACGTGTTCCCCTGGGTCCTGCTTCGTCTGAAGCAGTGTTGCCCGTCTCACACTCAGCGCCACGCTCAGCACCGTGAGTCATTTCATGGCGTTTAAGACCTCTGTCTCAGAGTTGCTAGCAATTGTCGGGGTTTCCCGAAACAATGCGGCTTCTAAATATGGCTCACAGCATGCCAGGAGCTGAGCAGTGACCTGACCTGGCGTTAGGTCAGTCCCGTTCTTAAACATGTCCCACCGGCGGGTAAATGCAGCCCAATCATCTTCACCGATGCCTTGCTGTAGAGTTGGGCGGTTGATTTTCGGAGGTTTCTGTCGGGTGTTCCTAGTGTCATGCACATTCCTCTGATGTAACTGCATCAGTGCAATGCATGTCGGCATGTCATCTGCCATCTTCACCTCTGTGCACCCTGCAGCCTCGCAACTCAACAACACAGCCATTCCCACTGGGTATGCCTAGGCTAGGTTATCACACCAGCTCCTTAACTTGTGTAATATCTAGGAGCATGGTCAAAGAGACATTCGGGGATGTGCTGATAATCCTTTATTAAGATACAACATAACGAATGCTCCTAGCTGCAAAGAAACAAAGTACACAAATTAGGATGCACACCTGACTAGATAAGCGCACATTGTACCTCCTAGTCCTAATATATCATTAATGTACACTGTACGGACGTAACTCTATAGTGGGTGTGCAGTGCCTTTTGCTACATAACACGTAATTACTGACTTACATATTAGGAAGGTAATACGTGTTCGACGGCCCCGCACTCTGTTTGTTTACGACTCGAGTTTCACTGCCTCACCTATAGGCGGCGCAAGGGTGCCGCTGGCCCGCCAACTTTGAATCACTCTATGTCACGTCACCTACATCCCACATGGGGTGGTCAAAGTTGCATGTCCCATCTGTTTTCCCAGAAATTCCATGCCTGCAGATACCAAATGCATAATATTTGCATAGGCCTGGTTTGTGTTTGCCTTGTTCTTTTGTGACTGTGTTCCCTAATGTATTCCCTATTGGTGCGTGTTTTCCTGTCTCATTTCTATCTTCAGCACTAGTGCTAACATCCCCTTTTGTTCCATCTCCAACATTAGCATCTTCAGGAACACTGTCCTCCAGGACAACACTAGCACCCTCAGGAGCACTGTCCTCTAGGACAACACTAGCACCCTCAGGAGCACTGTCCTCCAGGACAACACTAGCACCCTCAGGAGAACTGTCCTCCAGGACAACACTAGCACCCTCAGGAGCACTGTTTTCTAGGGCAACACTAGCTCCCTCAGGAGCACTGTCCTCCAGTACAACACTAGCACCCTCAGGAGAACTATCCTCCAGGACAACACTAGCACCCTCAGGAGCGCTGTCGTTCAAGACAGCCCCTTCCAAACCACCCATCTTATTTTCCCAGCTGGCATACCATGTTGACATGTCTTTTAAGAAGGATCTTTTATTGGTGTTCTTGTCTTTTAATATAGATGCAATTTCCTCATACAGGTGTATCTCGTTTGAGCAGACCCAAAAACATCTCGAGTTTATGTCAAGTGTGGTCACTGGTTAAAAATCCCTGCATATACCATGGGACCATTGACCACGGAGATTGCAAGCAATCCAGGCCTGTTTTCGTCCCTTACCCTTTCTACAGACTACTGGTGTTAAAATAATCTGGCCTTCATGTAGAGTACTAGTGGTACAATAATCTGGCCTTCATGTAGAGTACTAGTGGTACAATAATCTGGCCTTCATGTAGAGTACTAGTGGTACAATAATCTGCCCTTCATGTAGGGTACTAGTGGTACAATAATCTTCCCTTCATGTAGGGTACTAGTGGTACAGTAATCTGCCTTTCATGTAGGGTACTAGTGGTACAATAATCTGCTCTTCATGTAGGGTACTAGTGGTACAATAATCTGCCCTTCATGTAGGGTACTAGTGGTACAATAATCTGCCCTTCATGTAGGGTACTAGTGGTACAATAATCTGCCCTTCATGTAGGGTACTAGTGGTACAATAATCTGCCCCTCATGTAGGATACTAGTGGTACAATAATCTGCTCATGTAGAGTACTAGTGGTACAATAATCTCTCCCTCATGTAGAGTACTAATGGTACAATAATCTGCCCTTTATATAGAGTACTAGTACAATAATCTGCCCTTATAATAATAATAATAATAATAATAATAATAATAGTTTATTTAGACATGGTACAATGATACATAGGTAGACATGATACATAAGTATAAATGAGATGTACAAATAATTTGCCCTTCATGTAGAGTACTAGTGGTAAAATAATCTGCCCTTCATGTAGAGTACTAGTGGTAAAATAATCTGCCCTTCATGTAGAGTACTAGTGGTAAAATAATCTGCCCTTCATGTAGAGTACTAGTGGTAAAATAATCTGCCCTTCATGTAGAGTACTAGTGGTAAAATAATCTGCCCTTCATGTAGAGTACTAGTGGTAAAATAATCTGCCCCTCATGTATGTACTCACCTATTTGTTGTTGCAGGGGTCGATTCATAGCTCCTGGCCCCGCCTCTTCACTGATTGCTACTAGGTCATCTCTTTTCCTGCTCCATGAGCTATATAAAACGTGTATATATGTGTGTATATGTATGTACTCACCTAGTTGTGGTTTCAGGGGTCGAGACATAGCTCCTGGCCCCGCCTCTTCACTGGCCGCTACTGGGTCACTCTCCCTGCGCCATGAGCTTTATCATACCTCTTCTTAAAGCTGTGTATGGAACCTGCCTCCACTACATCGCTTCCCAAGCTATTCCACTTCCCGACTACTCTGTGACTGAAGAAATACTTCCTAACATCCCTGTGATTCATCTGAGTCTTCAACTTCCAACTGTGTTCCCTTGTTGCTGTGTCCCATCTTTGGAACATTCTGTCTCTGTCAACCTTGTCAATTCCTCTCAGTATTTTATATGTCGTTATCATGTCCCCCCTATCTCTCCTGTCCTCCAGTGTCGTCAGGTCGATTTCCCTTAAACTATCCTCGTAGGACATACCCCTTAGCTCCGGGACTAGTCTTGTTGCAAACCTTTGCACTTTCTCTAGCTTCTTTACGTGCTTGGATAAATGTGGGTTCCAAACTGGTGCTGCATACTCCAGTATGGGCCTAACGTACACAGTGTACAGGGTCCTGAACGATTCTATATTAAGATGTCGGAATGTTGTTCTTAGGTTTGCTAGGCGCCCGTATGCTGCAGCAGTTATTTGGTTGATGTGTGTATGTATATGTGTGTGTGTGGCCCAACAATTAAAATTTGCACCAAGAACTCATTACAGTTGTGACCGGGTGTAGACTAGTGAATTGTTCATTGCTTTATAATTTGTTCATGATTGTAGCCATGTATAAACGTAAGTAAGTACATTTACTTACATGTTTCATTACCTTTGTAACATGTGAGTTCATTACCTTTGTAGCTTGTGAGTTCATTACCTTTGTAACTTGTGAGTTCGTTTCCTTTGTAGCTTGTGAGTTCATTACCTTTGTAGCTTGTGAGTTCATTACCTTTGTAGCTTGTGAGTTCATTACCTTTGTAGCTTGTGAGTTCATTGCCTTTGTAACTTGTGAGTTCATTACCTTTGTAACTTGCTCAGCTATCAAAACTTTGGGGTCCAGTCCCTGGACCCATTATGTACCTCTGTAATCTTTTGACTACCGCCCACAGGATGGGTATGGGGTGCATAATAAAGATATCAAACTAACTAACCTTCATGTAGAGTACTAGTGGTAAAATAATCTGCCCTTCAAGTAGAGTACTAGTGATGTAATAGTACCACTAGTACTCTGGTGGTGAGAGTGGTGGCCTGGAGAGAGGTTCCTTGCATGTGGTGGTGAGGGTCTCTTGATCCAAGGAATGTGATCTATGCCACCTGGGAGTAAACTTATCCTCCCAGGTGGTCCATGACCCCTACGTGTTGAGCGCTCCACCATGAGTAGTACTGATAGTGATGGTGTAGTAGTGCCATCTAGTGGTGGTGTCAGAGTTAGTTAGGTTATCAGTGATGGTGTTATAGTGAAGGTCAGAACAGTGACCAACCTCAAGGACACTAAAAGTCAGTTAACCTTCAATAGTCGTATAGGAGAGATGTGTTTCTCTTCCTCCTGCCGCCCCGCCGGCTTTACCGCTTCCTCAGCCTCTTAATACACCTAAATAACGTAATTATTGTCTATTGATGTATTTTTAAGTACAACAGCAGAGTTGAGCTGCAGCTCCTGGTCCCCGTCACCAGTTTGATCACTAAATTATTTTAATAATAAATAATTTTATTTCATTGCAAGTTTACATAGAGATTTTGTTATTACAAACGTGAACTGAAGTGCAAAGAGAGCCATTAGCATGCCATGGCATTAAGGGCAGATTAATCTAATGGCTTATAGACTACTTAATACTAGAGAAGTTGATTGAGTTACTTTTAGTTAAACATTTGCTTAGTACAGTTCATAAATGTACTCAAATTACAATCTGTGGATATTACATTGTGACGAATGTTTTGTAGGATGGTTACATCAATAGTAAATATTGAAATTATAGTATAGGAAAATAACAGTGAGCCTTGATGAAAGTAATTTACAGTATGAGTATTTAGTTTAGGGTGAGTAGGTGGTTTTTGAGAAGTTTTAAATTGATGTTCAGACCAGGTTATTTTAGTAGGGGGCACCCACTCAACTACCTAAAATCATACCTCACCAACAGAAGCCAATACGTGTACACAAATGGAGCGAACTCTTCCACACAACCAATTACAGTCGGAGTCCCTCAAGGAAGTGTCCTGGGGCCACTCCTATTCCTCATTTACATAAATGACCTACCGAATGCATCACAACTACTCAAACCCATTTTATTTGCAGATGACACAACATATGTCTTCTCTCACCCAAATCCAGTTATACTGGCCAACACTGTTAATGCCGAATTACAGAAAATATCAACATGGATGACGACTAACAAGCTTACTCTCAATACTGACAAGACCTACTTCATACAGTTTGGAAGCAAAGTCACAAATGTTCCACTTAACATAACACTTAATGGTACACCCATCACAAGACTCACAGAGGGAAAATTCCTAGGAATCCACCTTGACAGTAGCCTTAAATTCCAAACACATATACAACAAATTTCCAAGAAAATCTCGAAGACAGTAGGCATATTATCAAAGATACGCTATTATGTACCTCAATCAGCTCTCCTTGCACTATATCATTCACTTATCTACCCGTATCTCACCTATGGAATCTGTGCATGGGGATCAACAACGTTAAATCACCTTAGACCACTCATAACACAACAAAAGGCCGCAGTCAGAATGATAACAAATTCCCACTCTAGACAGCATACTCCACCAATATTCAAAAGTCTCAAACTACTCACCGTAAAGAACATTCATACTTACTCTTGTGCCTACTACATATATAAAACTTTACACTCTAATATAAACCCTCTGCTCAAAACTCTCCTCACCAACTTTAATAGGACCCATGACCACAACACACGACACAGATCACTTTTTGATATACCCCGTGTTCATATCAACCTATGTAAAAATTCTATGCACATAAAGGGCCCCAGAATCTGGAATTCATTACCAGTAAATATTAATATGGGTGAGATGTTATCAGCAAATTTTGTTGAAAATAAGAAAAAGTTTTGGAATGAGATTAATAAGTTGAGGAAGCCTAGAGAACAAATGGATTTGACAGTTAAAAATAGGAGAGGAGAGTTATTAAATGGAGAGTTAGAGGTATCGGGAAGATGGAGAGAATATTTTGAGGATTTGTTAAATGTTGATGAAGACAGGGAAGCTGTGATTTCGTGTGTAGGGCAAGGAGGAATAACATCTTGTAGGAGTGTGGAAGAGCCAGTTGTGGGTGTAGGGGAAGTTCGTGAGGCAGTGGGTAGAATGAAAGGGGGTAAGGCAGCTGGGATTGATGGGATAAAGATAGAAATGTTAAAAGCAGGTGGGGATATAATTTTGTAGTGGTTGGTGCTATTATTTAATAAATGTATGGAAGAGGGTAAGGTACCTAGGGATTGGCAGAGAGCATGTATTGTTCCTTTGTATAAAGGCAAAGGGGACAAAAGAGAGTGCAAAAATTATAGGGGAATAAGTCTGTTGAGTGTACCTGGTAAAGTGTATGGTAGAGTTATTATTGAAAGAATTAAGAGTAAAACAGAAAGCAGGATAGCAGATGAACAAGGGGGCTTTAGGAAAGGTAGGGGGTGTGTAGACCAAGTGTTTACAGTGAAACATATAGGTGAACAGTATTTGGATAAGGGTAAAGATGTTTTTGTGGCATTTATGGATTTGGAAAAGGCGTATGATAGGGTAGATAGGGGGGCAATGTGGCAGATGTTGCAGGTGTATGGAATAGGAGGAAGGTTACTGAAAGCAGTGAAGAGTTTTTATGAGGATAGTGAGGCTCAGGTTAGAGTGTGTAGGAGGGAAGGGGACTATTTCCCAGTAAAAGTGGGCCTTAGACAAGGATGTGTGATGTCACCGTGGTTGTTCAATATATTTATAGATGGGGTTGTAAGAGAAGTGAATGCGAGGGTCTTGGCAAGAGGTGTTGGGCTAAAAGATAAAGAAGCAAATACAAAGTGGGAGTTGTCACAGTTGCTTTTTGCTGATGACACTGTGCTTTTGGGAGATTCTGAAGAGAAGCTGCAGAGGTTGGTGGATGAATTTGGTAGGGTGTGTAAAAGAAGAAAATTGAAAGTGAATATAGGAAAGAGTAAGGTGATGAGGATAACAAAAAGAATAGGTGACGAAAGATTGGATATCAGATTGGAGGGAGAGAGTATGGAGGAGGTGAATGTATTCAGATATTTGGGAGTGGACATGTCGGCGGATGGGTCTATGAAGGATGAGGTGAATCATAGAATTGATGAGGGGAAAAGGGTGAGTGGAGCACTTCGAGTCTGTGGAGACAAAGAACCTTGTCCATGGAAGTAATGAGGGGAATGTATGAGAGTATAGTTATACCAACGCTCTTATATGGGTGTGAAGCATGGGTGATGAATGTTGCAACGAGGAGAAGGCTGGAGGCAGTGGAGATGTCATGTCTGAGGTCAATGTGTGGTGTGAATATAATGCAGAGAATTCGGAGTTTGGAAATTAGGAGGAGGTGCGGGATTACCAAACGATTGTCCAGAGAGCTGAGGAGGGGTTGTTGAGGTGGTTTGGACATGTAGAGAGAATGGAACGAGACAGAGTGACTTCGAGAGTGTATAAATCTGTAGTGGAGGGAAGGCGGGGTAGGGGTCGGCCTAGGAAAGGTTGGAGGAGGGTAAAGGAAGTTTTGTGTGCGAGGGCTTGGATTTCCAGCAAGCATGTGTGAGCGTATTTGATAGGAGTGAATGGAGGCATATGGTTTTAATACTTGACGTGCTGTTGGAGTGTGAGCAAAGTAACATTTATGAAGGGATTCAGGGAAACCGGCAGGCCGGACTTGAGTTCTGGAGATGGGAAGTACAGTGCCGGCACTCTGAAGGAGGGGTGTAAATGTTGCAGTTTTATAACTGTAGTGTAAAGCACCCTTCTGGCAAGACAGTGATGGAGTGAATGATGATGAAAGTTTTTCTTTTCGGGCCACCCTGCCTTGGTGGGAATCGCCGATGTGTTAATAAAAAAAAAAAAAAATAAAAAAAATTTAAAATAATCTTGTCTGAAAATCAATTTAAGACAACTCAAAAACCACTCTACTCACCCAAACCTAAATGATCATGCTATAAACTACTTTGAAAATGCTCATTGTTACTTTCCTATACGATAATCTCAATTTTTAATAATATATTACTATTATGTTACCCCTACCATATTATAAGTTAATGTCAAAAATGCTCAATGTTATTTTCCTTAAGATAATCTCAATTCCATATTATCATTCAAGAATCTTAACACCTGTAACAATCTAAGATCTAATATCATTATATAATAATTTAAACAGTAAAATTTCATCATATTGTAATTTTGAAAATAATTTTTAACTAGAATAAACTCAATAAATTTCTCTAATATTAAGTACATAGTTTTTAAGGACTAGAATAAGCTGCCCCTAATGCCATGGCATGTCAGTGGCTCTCCTTGCACTCAATTTACATTGTAACTTCCGATACCCATGTAACCTGCAATGAAATAAAATTGGTTTGTTTGTTTGTTTGTTTGTTTGTTTATTTACTGGTAATGAATTCCAGATTTTGGGGCCCTTTATGTTTACCTGGAGAGAATTCCAGGGGTCAACGCCCCCGCGCCCGGTCCATG
>WNWK01043517.1:0-15462 GCA_009830355.1 Cherax destructor
GAAGTGGCCTGGGGAGGGACAGTCAGGGAAGGAACTTGAGAGGGGACAGGGGATGAAGATATTGTACGAGGAGGAGAATGAACCTCCACACATGTTACAGAAATAGTCGGAGGCGAAGAACCCGGCAATAGGGATTTTTTGCCGGACTTATGAGAAGAAGGGGGGCGCTGAGACTTAGGTGGGGGATGAGAGCGTGTAGACACAGAACTGTGCGAGTGAGTAGAGGAAGGAGAGTGGACAGTATGGGATGCCGAGGTAGGGACCTCGGAGCCAAGAACAGCAAAAGGATTCAAGACGGGTGACGGAGGATGTTGTAACCACAGAGGAAGTCGAAAGTTGGGACCCCAGAAGTGGGGCGACTAGAAAATTTAAACCCGTGAGTGGTGGCCCAATCGGAAACCCGGTTAATGGCATGCTGGAGGGAAACTGCAATGAGGTGACAGTCAGCACTCGCACAAGCTATAGCAAAGTCATCAACATAAAGCGATGACCAAATATTGGATGGGAGAACAGATGCCAGATTATTTATAGCAAGTAGAAAGAGTGTTGTGCTCAGAACACATCCCTGGGGGACACCTTCAGCTTGGATAAACTCCAGTGAAAGCGCATTCTAACCCGGACACGGAAATGTCTTTCAGTTTAGAAGGCCTTAAGGAAAAATGGTAGATTGCCATGGAGGCCTAAGGAGTGGGCCTGGGCCAAGATATTATACCTCCAAGTTGTGTCATAAGTCTTCTCAAGGTCAAAAAAGATGGCAATAACCGAGTGGTTATTAGCAAAGGCATTACGAATATACTTATGCAAGAGCAGTAAGGGGTCAATGGCAGAACGGCCCTTACGAAAGCCATATTGACTAGTGGAGAGACTACTGTGCGTCTCTAAATACCACATCAAACGTCTATTAACTATACGTTCCATCACCTTGCAAACTGCACTGGTAAGAGCGATGGGACGGTAGTGGGAGATATCATGTCCCGTAGTACCCGGTTTGCAAAAAAGGAGAACAATAGCAGACTTCCACAGCTGGGGAATAACTCCTTGCGACCAAATAAGATTAAAGATTCGTAAGAGGACAGCAAGAGCAGACTGATGTAAATGCTGTAGCATACGAATATGTATGCCGTCTGGCCCAGCTGCCGATGTTCGGCAAGTGAGAGAAGAAAAATCTAAGGGGTTTAACTCACTGGCAGACTTAGAAGAAAGGAACGAGGGGCATAGATGGAGCCCCTGAGAAATGTGGACCAGATAATTACCAATTTCAGTGGCAACGGCAAGAGAGTGTGCTATATCGACACCGGCAACCCGAAGAACAGGAGCCGGGTCGGGGGAGAATTTACCAATCAATTTCCGCACTTTCTTCCAGACTGCACTCATCGAGGAAGCTGAAGTGATGGTGGAAATGTAATCCCACCAACAAGTGCATTTAGCATCACGTATGACACGGCGAGCAATTGCTCTTCTCTGCTTAAAATCAAGGAGTCTCTCTGTGGTTCTGTTATACCAGTACCTGCCACACGCAGCGCATTTCAAACGTACTGCCCGAGCACAAGCAGGAGACCACCAAGGCACGCACTTCTGAGAATGCTTGCCCGAGGTTTGGGGAATAGAATGTGAAGCTTCGGGTAAGACGGAGGACGAGAAGAGATGTAAAACCTCATCAATGGAGGACGAGAAAGGAGCCTCATGAAAGGAAGTACGATGTGTGTAAAGGTCCCATTTCGTCCGGTCAAATTGCCAGCATGGACTACGAGGAGGTGAAGAATACGAAGGGGACATGAGGATGATTGGAAAATGATCGCTGTTATGCAAGTCCGGGAGGACAAACCAGGTGAAGTCAATGACAGTTGAGGAAGAGCAGATGGAGAGATCGATGAAAGAGAAAGAATGGGTGGGAGTACCCGTATTTAAAACATGGAGGGGGAGAGAAGCAAGAAATGCCTCCATCTGAACGCCACGGGAGTCACAGTGCGAACCATCCCCCCAGAGAAAATGGTGCGCGTTAAAATCGCCAAGTAACAGAAGGGGTGGCGGCAAGGAAGAAACCAGAAAATCAACAGCTGGGATAGACAATGCTCGAGAAGGGGAGAGATACACACACAACCCGCACATATAAAAAGAGAGGAGCTTACGACGATGTTTCGGCCCGACTTGGACCATTTACAAAGTCACACTAACACACAGGGCAGGTGGAAGGGGGTATATATAGGCAGGCAGACAGGGGAGGGTACAAGAGAGTGCAGGTTGTGTGTGTATTGTTCCAGTCACGGTATTGTGCCTTTTTTGTTATTTAAGGGGAGAGATATAAAGAGCAGAGTGTATACCACTTATTCAAGTGGATACAGGCTGCAGTGTAATGTAGAGAAGAATGAACATAGAGCTGACGGTATTGAATACCAGTACGTATAAGAAGAGCACTTTCGTTAAAGGTTCCATAAGAAAAAGGATCCGATGAATATAACAAATCATAGCCCGAAAAGTGATGGGTAATAGTGGATTGTAATTTGGGTTCTTGCAAACAGACCCCAACGGGAAAACTGGGAGAGCAACACCTGAAGCTCACCCCGGTTACCCCTAAGGCCTCGGATATTCCACTGCAAATAACCCATGATTTATGGAGAAAGATACAAGTCGAAGTTAGAAGTATCTATGGACTAGGGTTAGAAAAGTCCACGTGTGGAGGCAGTGGAAGCCCTGTAATCAGAGAAGGAGTGGGACGCTGTGAAGGAAGGAGGGGTATAGACGGAGAAGAGAGAGGAGGAACCGGAGGTGGAGCGGTGTCCATCAACGTTCCAGTCTCTGAAATATATTCTGCGATAGCGTCCAGCGTTTCGGCAGACAAAGATGCAGAATGTGGGACCACATTAGAGATGGAAGAAGGAGGAGGGTGAGCGACAATCGGGGAGACTATAGACTGTACTAAAGTAGAGGGCAAGGAGATGGAAGAGGAAACTGTCGAAGGCGCTTGGGAGGGGACAGGAGTGGAAGTGACCTGGGGGGGAGGGGCAGTCAAGGAAGAAACTTGGGAGGGGACAGTGGATGAAGATATTGGATGAGGAGGAGGATGAACCTCCACACACGTTACAGAACTAGTCGGGATCGGGACATCCTCAGGCGATCCAGATTCCACGGCAAACTACACCACCGCCAAGAACCTCAATGGAATGGGATGGACCACAGTACCCTTCCCACTACCTAGGAACTAGAATGCCTGTGGAGAGAAGCTCCCAGGGTAAAAATGGGAAGGGAATAAGGGGAGGAGGAGGAGGAGGAGGAAAGGGAAAAGGGAGGATGGGGAAGATGGGAATGGGGAGGGGGGATTGTGGGGTAATTAGGCTCGGTCTGAGGAAGAGGACCAAGAGGTCCAATTCCTCAGACCGATAGCCTCTTTACCGCGACAAGGAGCCCCCCTTAAAGAGGAATAACATCCAAACATGATAGATACTCTAGAATGAATAAAATAGGCCATAATGTGACGAATGGTTGCAGTCGGCTGGAGGAATAATTCACGCTCTGATCATTCCTGTCTTCTATCACCTCCTGAGATTCTTAGATCACAGAAAATGGAGTGTTTGTGAGGCTAACTGTACTAGATCACTAGTTTCATACCCAAAAACTGAAAAAAAAAAATTTTCTCGTTTTTTTTTTATTTTCACAAGTGATGAAGTATGCACGCGTTATCGCTGAATATATCGATTGTAAGTTATTGACTTATTTCATTTTCAGACCCATTTACTACTGATTTTCCCAGGAATCATAAAACAATGATTGTTCTACATTTATGAAGAGATACCTGGAGAGGGTTTCGGGGGTCAATGCCTCCTCGGCTCGGTCTGAGACCGGGCCTCATGGTGGATCAGGGTCTGATCAACCAGGCTGTTACTGTCGGCCACACGCAAACTGACATACGAACCACAGCCCGGCTGGTCAGGTACTGACTTTAGGTGTCTGTCCATTGCCTTCTTGAAGACAGCCAGGGGTCTATTGGTAATCCCCCTTATGTATGCTGGGAGACAGTTGAACAGTCTTGGGCCCCGGACACTTATTGTGTTGTCTCTCAGTGTACTCGTGGCGTCCCAGCTTTTCGTTGGGGAAATGTTGCATCTCCTCCCGAGTCTTTTGCTTTCATAGGGAGTGATTTTCGTGTGCAGGTTTGGTATTAAACCCTCTAGGATTTTCCAGGTGTATATTATCATGTATCTCTCTCGCCTGCGTTCCAGGGAATACAGATCAAGGGCCTTCAACCGTTCCAAGTAATTTAGGTGCCTTATTGTACTTATGTGTGCAGTGAAAGTTCTTTGTACACTCTCCAGGTCAGCAATTTCACCTGCCTTGAAGGGGGCAGTTAGTGTTCAGCAGTATTCCAGCCTAGAGAGAACAAGCAAACAAGAGAACAAACGGCACTCGAAAAAAAATGAAATTCTATTGGGACTTTTCATAAACCTAAGAAAAGAATTTGATACAGTTGACCATGACCTATTGCACCTAAAACTTAAACATTACGGGGTCAAAGGACACTCGATTACTTAAAATCTCAGCAATAGACACCAGTATGTATACACAAATGGAGTTACCTCCACTACACAACTTGTTCTTGTTGGAGTCCCACAGGGTAGTGTCCTTGGACCACTTCTCTTTCTCATTTACATCAATGACCTCCCAAATGCATCTAAACTCCTTAAACCCATTATATTTGTAGACAACACTACTTATGTCATCTCTCACCCAAACCCAACTATACTAACAAATAACCCAACACAAAGCTGCTGTGCGATTGATTACCAACTCCTGCACTAGACAGCACACTCCACCGCTTTTTAAGAGTCTGAACTTACTTAATATACAAAACATCCACACATATTATTGTGCCTACTACACACACACACATTATACTCCAATATTAACCCTCCTCTCAAACTCCTCCTTAATAACTACAACAGAACACACAGGCATAACACAAGGCACCGCACACTCCACCGCTTTTTAAGAGTCTTAACTTATTTAATATACAAAACATCCACACATATTATTGTGCTTACTACACACACACAACATTATATTCCAATATTAACCCTCCTCTCAAACTCCTTAATAACTACAACAGAACACACAGGCATAACACAAGGCACAAAACACTCTTTGATATCCCTCGTGTCCATCTCTCCCTATGTAAAAAAAACTATGCACATAAATGGCCTGAAGATCTGGAATTCATTGCCAGAACACACTAAAGGACCCCTGCCTGCAAATCAATTTAGGCCCAAACACTATACTTTACACCTACCACTTACTCAAAAAAACTCCTAAATAATTTATGATTGCTCAGCAATTTAATCATTACTTCAAACTTAAAATTGTTTCACTCTCATTATTGTAAATTGTGCTAAATTGTAATAGTACAGTGGACCCTCGGTTAACGAATACCCCGGAAATCGTGCAATTATGTAAGTATAATTTTGTAAGTTCTTGTGGAAGTGTATTTTTGGGGGTCTGAAATAGACTAACCTACGTGAAATTTTTCCTTAAGGGAGTAAATTCGTTCGGTAATGGCACTTGAGCAGACTTCAGGAGTGAAGTTTTTACGAAACTCGGGAGTCCACTGTATTGTAATTTTTTATATACATACTTCATCTCAACTATAAATTTAAGCATTAGGTTTAGTCTGCCCGAAATGCCCCGGCATGATAATGGCTTTGTTTGTACTTAACTAATCAAAATTGTAATCACACATTGTAAACACTGCAAAGAAATAAAATCTTTATCTTTACCTTATCTTTAAGCCGCCATCATGATTCACGAAATCGTTATTACATGATTGCAAACAAATTATGCCATGGGTTGAAACCCTACCCATTCCACAATGATCACTGGAGAGTATACCTGGAGAGGGTTCTGGGGGTCAACGCCCCCGCGGCCCCACTTCTTTCCGTGATCCAAAGAGAACACTGCTAAAGTAATGACTTTTTTTTTATCATTTTATTATCTAGACGTATTCAATATTCATATTAAAACATTTATATTCACATTTAAAATAATCAATGATGCAGGGATGTCCTCCAGAAAAAAGTTAAGAACCATCTTACCATATATCTTACACTTACTGCATTGTATTCAGGAGTGTTAAACTCACATGGTCATTATTATAATAAAAAATTAAAGTGCTAAACCTACAAGGGTCATACAGTGCAGCAGGGCAGGGAAGGGTGCAGGTGTATTGGGTAGCAAGAGGGAGAGGGATTATTATTAGGTCAGAGTGCACCGAGGCAGGGGATAGTGCAGGGATAGAGGGCAGGAAGAGGGAGAGGTAGAAAGGGCTGTGAGGAGTGCTAGAGGCATCATCAGAGTTTGTGCAGTAAATTAGTTGCTGTCAAAAAGTCAACGAGAGAGTCAGGATTAAAGGAGGGTCCATCAGCAAGAAAGGAAGGTAAAATAAGGGCATTAGAGCGGTGACGATGTTTGAGATAAATTCTGCGTGCTCGTTGATAGAGTGGACAGTCCAACAGAATATGGCTAACAGAAACTGGAACTTGACAATTCTCACAGAGTGGAACAGGGCGCCTCTCCATGAGATACCCGTGAGTAGGAAGTGTGTGGCCGATGTGAAGATGGGAGAGTGTAGTCTCCCAACCTGACACTGATAATAAGAAGACAGCCAGAAACCTATACACTTGATTAATAGAATGTAATTTATGTAACAGATCAGACCAACGTTGTTGCCAACAGTTGTGAAGGTGGGTAGAAATAACAGCAAAATAGTCTGTGAATGGAATACCTCTATATGAAACTGGGAGGTCATGTACTGCTGTCCAAGTTCATTGCCCTGTACATCGACATGACTGGGGACCCAGCAAAAAAACAATATCTTTGTGCTTGCTAGAGATACAGCATAACCAATGTTGGATACGAAGAACCAGGGGATGAGGTAAATCAAATTTTCATATAGCCTGCAAAGCACTAAGGAAGTCTGAAACTATCACAAATGGCAACACAGGCATAGATGCAATATGGATAAGTGCTACAAAAATTGCATAAAATTCAACTGTAAAAATGATAGCAAAGGCTAATAAATGCCCTCGTACAATGCTGTCTGGAAACAATGCTGTAAATCCAACACTGTCAGAAGACTTGGAACCATCGGTGTACACTGCGATGGCATGAGAATGAGACTGGAAGTGATTAAGAAAAAAAAGAGCGAGAAGCAACCGTAGGTATTTGGGCTTTTATGCATGGTAGTGGGGAAGAACAGACATGAACCGTAAGAACTTCCCCAAGGAAAAAGGAAAAAGTTAGATGCTACATGCACATAGAAAAGTGAAAACTGAAGAGAAGACAAGAGTGAATGTAGATGAAGAGAAAAGGGACGGAGTAAACATGGGTGGCAAACAAATAAGGAACTTCTACTAACATCCATTACCATCCTATACAGTGGAACCTCAGTTTTCGTTTTTAATTCATTCCAGAGAGTCTGATGAAAGCCGAATTCGATGAAAACTGAAGCAATATTTTCCATAAGAAATAATGTAAATCCAATTAATCCGTTCCAGACACCCAAAAATACTAACAAAAAACACATTTTATAGAGAATAACTATAGTTTTACATACAGAAAACAATGAGAAATAAATATAAAGCAGTAATTTTAATGGATAAATGAACATTTAAATCAGTTTTACCTTTATTAAAGACTTTTGTTGGCGTATGGAAGATAGCAAGGAGGGGAGAGGGAGGAGAGTTTATTGTTTGGAAGGGGAATCCCCTTCCATAAAGACTTCAGGTATCAAGTCCCTATCCAGGGTTACTTCCCTTCTTTGTCTTTTACTGGCACTAGGACCAGCTTGAGTCACTGTACCCCTGTCGCACAAAAAATCTGTCCAGAGAGGTCTGTTTCTGGACAGTTTCTGAGGACTTCCCGTGGAAAAATAAACACATAAGCAGTATAATGTGATCCTTTATTGACAACGTTTCGCCCACGCAGTGGGCTTTATCGAGTCACAAACAGATCTACCTGGATAAAAGATACATGAAGAAGAAGTCGACAACACTCTTCCTTTCCTTGATGTTCTTCTCTGCAAAGCTGACCATGAACTTCGTTTTAAAGTCTATCGCAAACCTACCAACCAACACGATGTTCTCCACTTCTACTCTCACCACGACACTAAAACTAAACGTGGTGTAATTATAGGCTTTTTCCTGCGCGCACTCAGAATCTGCAGCAGTGAGTTCCTTGAGGAAGAATGCTCCCTTAATGAACAAGTTTTTTCAAAACTTCAGTATCCTCATCACTTCATTAGAGACTGCAGACATTAAACATCTTCAACACACCCAGAGAAGACATGGCCGAGAAGAGATACATAGTCCTTCCCACCAACTCTGTTGCCAAACACGTTTCCAACATTTTTTCCAATACCTCATTCTGAGTATCCACCTCCACATCCACTACCATCAAGGACATTACCAGTAACAGACAGGTCAAACTTCAATCCACTGCAGGGGTATACACAATCCCTTGCAATGACTGCAGCAAATTATACGTTGGTGAAACATCCAGAGACCTCCAAACACGTATTTCAGAGCACCAGTAAGCAGGCAGATCTGATGACTCAAGGAATGCCTGTGTTCAACACCAAAATTCACACAACCATTTAATCAACTACAGAAACGCAAGACTCATTGCCAGAGAAGACAACACTCAATACTGAAGAATCCTGGAATCATCACTTATCTGCATTTCCAACAACTTCAACCACGTTTCATTACCTTTGTAACTTGTGAGTTCATTACCTTTGTAGCTTGTGAGTTCATTACCTTTGTAACTTGTGAGTTTGTTTCCTTTGTAGCTTGTCAGTTCATTACCTTTGTAACTTGTGAGTTCATTACCTTTGTAACTTGTGAGTTCATTACCTTTGTAACTTGCTCAGCTATCAAAACTTTGGGGTCCAGTCCCTGGACCCATTATGTACCTCTGTAATCTTTTGACTACCGCCCACAGGATGGGTATGGGGTGCATAATAAAGATATCAAACTAACTAAAAATTCAACCAGAACAAAGGCTTCTACAACATAGCTGAACCTATTGCCAAGAAACTTCTTCATCAATATCCCACATAAGAACATAAGAATGGAACACTATCATATACTTATCCAGTCTCTGTTTTAAAGCTACCCAAGGTTTAAGACTCCATCACCCTACTCTGAAGACTGTCACATGCAGCTTTCTCCACCTGGCCCAGCATTCTCCACCTGACTGAATCCTATAAATACTCACGTATCTTTTATCCAGGTAGATCTGTTTGTGACTCGATAAAGCCCACTGCGTAGGCGAAACGTTGTCAATAAAGGATCACATTATACAGCTTATGTGTTTATTTTTCCATTGTGTCGGTATTTTATACCATTTATTTCCATTGAGGACTTCCCGTACATTCTGGCAAGATCGACCACACGTATGCCACATTTGTATTTTTCTACAAGTTCTTTCTTGAATTCTATCGCGTTTCTGACCTTCTTTATCAAAGGGCTGGCACTCAGAACTTTCTTTGGCCCCAGGGTGGCTTATTTACCAGTCGCATTCAATAAACAAGCACAAAAAACAATGAATTAAAGTGAACCCTTGGTTATCGGCCGTAATCCGTTCCAGAAGCTTGGCCTAACAGTGAAATGGCTGATAACCGAAATAATATTTCCCATAAGAATTAATGTAAATACAATTAATACTTTGGGGGTCGCAAGGCCCTCTCCCAAACTCGTTCTCTGGGTCGCAAATTTTTCTGAAAAAACAAAATTATTTTTTCTTATGAAATGATAGAGAATCTTTTTCCGATCATAACGCCACCAAAATTATGAAATTTGATGGAAAACTAACAGAATTATACTCTCGCAAAGTTAGCGGTATTGATGATATTTACACATTGGTGATTTCGCCCACTTTGCGCCCTATTTTCGGCAAATTCCAATGTTTCAGTCTACTAAAATTATACCTATTTCGCTAGAATTCCATTTGTTCTATCAATTGAGTATAAGAAACCGCCAATTTACCGATTTCAACTACCCAATAAGGTGGTCAGAAATTGGTAATTTCGCCAATTTCACACAAATTTCAAGATGCCAATTTCAAAATAGGGTCCAGAATAAACGAGACAGACATTCCTGGCACTCAAACATTTTATCTGTTCAATAGTCACGTCTCCAGGCCCCTCTTACATTACTTTTGCTTTCCAGTTTGAATTTTTATTCTCACAAAAAATAGAAGATTTACTGTTATGTATACAACTGCATCATTGTAAAAATGGTATTAATAATATCAGCACACTTGTGCAAGAATATTAGACTACCCAGTTGATGTGTATTGGACGCATGGCGTGATTTGTTTACTCTTGAACATCTGCAAAAATCGAACATTTTCGCTACTTTGCGCTCAGTTTCAAGGTACTTGTCATCATGAAACCAGTCAAAATTATCTCTATTTCTGTAATATATCATCCATTCTATCAATTGAGACTAAGAAAACGAGTATACAAGCATAAATACTATACAAAAATAGACTGCAAAGTCGCTGTTTTAAACCAAAAACATGGTCAGTTTTTGTTTTCTCATTATGCACTGTGGGGTGCAGGATTTTTTTTATACTGCGCATACTGATCGCACAGACCCATTCTCTCACATCTAGGCCTACCAGCCTGTTTCCACTTGATTTGAGGGCGCTAGAATTTAGGCGTACTAGTACGACGAAAACCCTGGTGCATAAGCCATACTAGTATGGCCGAAACCCCGAAAGGGTTAATCCGTTCCAGACAAAAATATTCATAAAAAAATATATTTTTTTAACAATTAAATCAGTATTACATACCTTTATTGAAGACTAATGCTGGCTTCTGGAAGGCAGGGAGGAGGAAAGAGGGAATAGTTATTGTTTGGAAGGGAAATTTCCCTCCATAAGGACTTCAGGTAGCAAAGTCCTCTCTGGGGTTACTTCCCTTCTTTGTCTTTAAATTTAATGCCACTAGGACCAGCTTGAGTCACTCCACCAACCATACTCCATGCATGCCTGCTACACTCCCTGCATGCATGCTACACTCCCTGCATGCATGCTACACTCCCTGCATGCATGCTACACTCCCTGCATGCCTACTACACTCCCTGCCTTCCTGCTACACTCCCTGCATGCCTGCTACACTCCCTGCATGCCTGCAGCACTCCCTGCATGCCTGCTACACTCCCTGCATGCCTGCTACACTCCCTGCATGCCTGCTACACTCCCTGCATGCCTGCTACACTCCCTGCATGCCTGCTACTCTCCCTGCATGCCTGCTACTCTCCCTGCATGCCTGCTACACTCCTTGCCTCTATGCCTGCCTGCCTTGAATTCTATTGTGTTTCTCACTTTCTTTACCAAAGGAACTTTACTAAGAACTTTCTTTGAAGCCATGGTTACTTATTTCACAGTTGCACTGAAAAAAACACCAAAAACAATGGAAAACAAGCGAAATGTTTGGATGAATGAGCAGATGCTTCCTCACGCACCGAGAGACACAGCCAGACTGATGCGCAAGCGGCCCCAGCTGGCGGATGGATGCGTCCCATATGGATGATCACCGAAATAACGGCTGATAACCGGAAGCTGAAAAACCGGCCTATAACCAAGTTGGCCGATAACAGGAACGGCCTATAACCGGGGGTCCACTCTATTATGAAATGTTTCGTAAGAAGGCGCAGGGTAATGTTCACTCAACGAGAAACAAAGCCAGATTGACTCAGAATGTGAGTGTGGGATGCTTTGTGTGGGAGCGGGCATGTTCGGTACAGCGGACGAAAACCGAGGTGACAAACGAAAACTGGGACAATATTTTGACAAAAAAAAGTCGTCGAAAACCGAATTCGACAAAAACCAGGGCAAACAAAAACCGAGGTTCCACTGTAAGTGGACCCTTGGTTTTCGTTCACCTCCAAACTCAAACAATTATATAAGTGTATTTTCGTAAGTGCTTTTGTAAGTGTATTTTTGGGGGTCTGAAATGACTAATCTAATTTACATTTGTCCTTATGGGAACAAATTCATTCGGTAACGGCACTCAAACAGCATTCTGGAAAGAATTTTCAACGAAAACCGAGGGTCCACTGTACAGTGGACCCCCGAGTTTCGTAAAAACATCACTCCTGAAGTCTGCTCAAGTGCTATTACCGAACGAATTTACTCCCTTAAGGAAAAATGTCACGTAGGTTAGTCTATTTCAGACCCCCAAAAATACTTTTCCACAAGCACTTACAATATTATACAGTGGACCCTCGGTTAACGAATACCCCGGAAATCGTGCAATTATGTACAGTAGACCCTCATTTAGCACGGTAGTTACGGTCCTGAAAACATCGTGTTAGGTAAAATCGTGTTAGATAATTAAAAGAACTTATGGGAAAAATAGGGTTACAGTCCTGAGAGTCCCCAAAAAGCCAAACAAGTTTTTTTTAGACCAACAGATCTTACAAATATAAAAGAGAATATGTAATTGTAGTTCATTATCGTGATGTATTATGTTGTTTTTACTGCTTAAGACTACAAATGTAACAGAAATAATAGTATTTACCTTAAATTGTGGGTGCTGATGTTTGTGGATGATTGTGAAGAGAGTGGAGAGTTATGCTGTGGCCCTACTGGGCTGAGGTGGATAGTAGAGATTCTGGAACTGAAGTCCATAGTTGTACTGAGTGTCTCTAACTTTAATAAAGTCATTCAGTAAGTCAGTCAAGTCATTCAGTAAGTCAGTCAAGTCATTCATTAAGTCAGTCAAGTCATTCATTAAGTCAGTCAAGTCATTCAGTAAGTCAGTCAAGACATTCAGTAAGTCAGTCAAGTCATTCAGTAAGTCAGTCAAGTCATTCAGTAAGTCAGTCAAGTCATTCATTAAGTCAGTCAAGTCATTCAGTAAGTCAGTCAAGACATTCAGTAAGTCAGTCAAGACATTCAGTAAGTCAGTCAAGACATTCAGTAAGTCAGTCAAGACATTCAGTAAGTCAGTCAAGACATTCAGTAAGTCAAGTCATTCAGTAAGTCCTCAAAGCATGAGGATTCTTACAGCGGTAAATAACCATGGGCTTACACTTGAAATCACCTGATGCATTACCCAAAAGGAGCAAGGTGAAGCGATCCTTTGCTGTCTTGAAGCCTGGTGCACTTTTCTCTTGCTGACTGATATAAGTTCATGTTGGCATTTTCTTCCAGAAAACACTTGTCTCGTCAGCATTAAACACTTGTTGTGGCTCATAGCCACCCTTAGTAGGACCCCCACTGACTCAATGGTTTAACCTACTGCAGGCGACCGCGGACTCAAAATTTTTCCCCTCCAGCGAATCGCGTAATATAAGGTTTACGTCGTGTTAGATAAAAATGTGCCGCAATTCTTCAATCGCGTAATACCCAAAACGCGCAACATAAAGTCGTGCTAAATGAGGGTCTACTGTAAGTATAATTTTGTAAGTTCTTGTGGAAGTGTATTTTTGGGGGTCTGAAATAGACTAACCTACGTGAAATTTTTCCTTAAGGGAGTAAATTCGTTCGGTAATGGCACTTGAGCAGACTTCAGGAGTGAAGTTTTTACGAAACTCGGGGGTCCACTGTACTTACATAAATGTACGATTTCCGGGGTTTACGAAACTCGGGGGTCCACTGTATATGGAAGGATTGCAGAGGTCATGAGAGTGAACAAAATACAGTGGACCCCCGGATTACGTCATTATTTCATTCCAGAATGCTGTTCAAGTGCCATTACCAAACTAATTTGTTCCCATAAGGAATAATGTAAATTAGATTAGTCCTTTTAGACCCCCAAAAATACACTTACAAAAGCACTTACAAAAATACACTTACATAATTGTTCGAGTTTGGAGCAGTACGTAATCCGGGATTCCACTGTAGTGGAGACAATAAGCATCATGGTGATCGGTCAATGATGGAATAGAGGCTCTCAACAGGTGATGGATGGGATCAAGGCTAGAAAAAGTAACAGGAGAAGCTGCTGAATATATCTGGTTGCCATAACTTAGTTTTGATAAAATTAGGGCAGAATGCAGTCAAAGGAGAGTTCTACGGGCAGCCCCCTATGAAAGATGAGTGAGGATTTTAAGGAGGTTCAGTCGGCTATGACAAGTTGCCTTTAAGGAGGTAATGTGAAGTTTCCAAGATAACCAACGGTCAAACAGAAGGCCAAGCAACCTGACAGTACAGTGGACCCTCGGTTTTCATGATTAATCCGTTCCAGAGAGTCTGACGAAACCCGAAAATGACGAAAACCGAAATAATATTTCCCATAAGAAATAATGTAAATCCAATTACAGTGGACCCCCGGTTAACGGCCATAATTCGTTCCAGAATATTGTTCGAGTGCTGTTACCGAACGAATTTGTTCCCATAAGGAATAATGTAAATTAGATTAGTCCATTTAGACCCCCCAAAATATACAGTGGTACCTTGAGTTACGAGCAAACTTCGTTCCAGACAGTTATTCAAGTGCCGATACTGAAGGAATTTTTTCCCATAAGAAATAATGAAAATTAGATTATCTATTTCAGACCCACAAAAATACACTTACAAAAGCACCTACAAAAATACACTTACATAATTGTTCGAGTTGGGAGCTGCTCGTAAGTAGAGGTACCACTGTACTTACAAAAGCACTTACAAAAATACACTTACATAATTGTTGGAGTTGGGAGCAGTACGTAAACGGGGGGTCCACTGTAATCCGTTCCAGAGGGAGGCGAGTATATTGTTTGGAGACATGACAAAATGCTTCAATATGATGCTAATATCAACTCTACGGTTAATTTATCTATCACAATTCATCTAATATAACATAATAAACAATATTAATAACATAGAAACATGATATATACGTACTCTAGAATGAATAAAATGTCATTACATATGTGACGAGTGGTGGTGGTGGTGTTGTTGTTGGGTTTATCAGGGCCACTGACAGCATTAGCCGTACAGTGGTAGTGGCCACTAGTCACACTGAAACAATGTACATAATTTATAAATAAGAAATATTTACACGATAAATAAGAAATATTTACACTTACCTTGGAGAAGATGCTGGCAGAGGGCAGCATATGTTGTCAGTGTCCCTATATACCTCAAACAACATTGGAAGAGTTAATTTCGTGTCATCCTTTTTCTATCACTTAATCGCTTAACTTACTTGCTACACTGTTAATGCTACACTTTATCGCTGGCTGGTGCTATAGCCTTTATCGACTCCTGCTGCTTTAGTATCGTACATATCATTGAATCACTGAAGGCACATTCTCCCCTCTCTCTTCCTCCTCCACTTTCTTGAATTCTATCATGTTTCTCACCTTCTCTACCAAAGGGCTGGCACTAGGAGCTTTCTTTGGGCCCATGGTGGCTTATTTAGCAGTCACATAATAAACAAGTGCAAAAAACAATGGATTATTATGAAATGTTTCGTATGAC
>WNWK01043518.1:5000-15461 GCA_009830355.1 Cherax destructor
AGTGTGCTGATATTATTTATACCCAAAACTCTGCAGTCTTCTTTGCACTTCCCCAATCTTCATAACTTTGCATTTGATGGAGTTAAACTCTAGGGGCCAGTTGCTGAACCAGGCTTGCAGCCTGTCCAAATCCCTTTGTAGTCCTGCCTGATTCTTATCCGATTGAATTTTCTTCATTAACGTCACATCATCTGCAAACAGAGACACTTCTGAGTCTATTCCTTCTGTCATGTCTTTCACATATACCAGAAACAGCACCGGTCCTAGGACTGATCCCTGTGGATCCCCACTTGCCACAGGCGCCCACTCTGACACCTCGTCACGAACCATGACTCGTTGTTGCCTTCCTGTCAGGTATTCTCTGATCCATTGCAGTGCCTTCCATGTTATACATGTCTGGTCGTCCAGCTTTTGCACTAATCTCTTGTGTGGAACTGTGTTAAAAGCCTTTTTACAGTAAAAGAAAATGCAATCTACCCACCCCTCTCTCTCTCTCTTGTCTGTCTTCCATCACCCTGTCGTAAAATTCCAGTAGGTTTGTGACACAGGATTTCCCTTCCTTGTAACCGTGCTGGTTGTCGTGTACTCCATAAACTCATCTCCTGATAATTTTCTCCATGACTTTGCATACTATGCATGCCAGTGACACTAGTCAGTAATTTAATGATGCGTGTCTGTCTCCTTTCTTAAAAATTGGGAGTACATTTGCTTTCTTCCACACCTCAGGTAATCGCCCTGTTTCGATAGACGTGTTGAAGATTGTTGTTAGTGGTACACACAGCATCTCTGCCACCTCTCTCAGGACCCAAGGAGTGAAGTTGTCTGGTCCCAAGGCCTTTGAGGTATCTAGTTCATTTAGCAGCCTCTTCACCTCCTCCTCGGTTGTGTGTATTGAGTCTAGCACTTGTTGGTGTACCCCACCATTCCGGCTTCCCGGAGTCCTTTCTGTTTCCACTGAAAATACTTCCTTAAATCTCCTGTTGAACTCTTCACATACTTCTCGGTCGTTTTCTGTGAACTCCCTTCCTTCCTTCCTCAGCCTGATAACCTGGTCCTTTACAGTTGTTTACCTCCTAGTGGGGCTGTACAACAGCTTGGGTCAGACTTGGCTTTCAATGCTGTCATTTTCGTATTGCCGCTGGGCCTCTCTCCTTGTCTGTGCATATTCGTTTCCAGCTCTTCGACTAATCTCCTTATTTTCCTGGGTCCTTTGTCTTCTATACTTTTTTTCCATTCTCTATCGCACTTAGTTTTGGCCTCTCTGCACCTTTGGGTGAACCATGGGCTCGTTCTGGTCTTCCCATTATTTATGTTGCCCTTGGGAACGAACCTCTCCTCTGCCGTCTTGCATTTTGTTGTCACGTGTTCCATCAGTTCATTTACTGATTTTCCGAACAGTTCTCTTTCCCACTGAACCTCATGCAGGAAATTCCTCATGCCTGTGAAGTCCCCTCTTTTGTAGTTTAGCTTCTCCCATCCTACTTTTCCTGTCTCTCTCTCCTCTTGTAACTCTACTATGTATTCGAAGCTCAGGTCCACGTGATCACTAGCTCCAAGTGGCCTTTCATATGTGATGTCCTCAGTGTATGAGCTACTCAAGGTGAATATGTGGCCCAGTCTTGCTGGTTCGTGTGTGTGTATATAATATATATATATATATATATATATATATATATATATATATATATATATATATATATATACATGTATATGTCGTGCCGATTAGGTAAAACTGGTCAATTAGCAAGAACTCATCTAAAATTAAGTCCTTTCTAAAATTTTCTCAGAATACTGTCATATTCGTGCAGTATAGGGTTATCATATGAAGGAGCACATCTTAGGAAATATGTCAACCTGGGCAGATTCAAGCATTTTGTGAGAAGGTACAAGGCATCATGGGTGTCAAGATTGCCTATTCGTTGTTCCATTCTCTTCAATTCTTCCAGTTTCTTCCTGAGAATTGTGTCAATGGCATCGCTTCCCAGAGGTGCTCCAATCAAGACACTATTAGTAGGGGCAATGACTGTTGCTCCTGGAAGTTTTGATATCACTGCATCTATCACATTTGGATGGATTCAGGATGAGACCCATTTCTTGTCCCCGTGTCATCACCTGTGTAAGATCATCTAGAAGGGACTCCTTTGTACCTGCTAGTGTTCCATCATCCAGAAACCAGATGTTTAGCTCACTGGTCAGTCTGACTGTGATTTCCCTAACTGCTATACAGAAGAGAAATGGTGCGAGAGGGTCCCCTTGCTGGACACCCTCTGATGATGTGATTTCATGCTCTCCAAACAGGAGCATTGATTCCTTGTTATATCCAGCTGAAACAAAAGGGAAGAGACCTGGGAAATGTTCTTGTACAGCTGCTAATACTACGTCTCTTTTCAGGAGATTAAATGCATTCTTGAAATCTTGAAATCTAATTTATATATATATATATATATATATATATATATATATGTCGTACCGAAGTCATTTAAAATTAAGTCCTTTCTAAAAATTTATCTTATACGTTTAAAGATAAAAAAAATCATATGTTAATGTAAAAATGAATAATTTTGTACCAAAAGACCCTTAGAAAACTTACCTAACCTTATTATAACAAGCGCAATTTAATTTACCCTAATCCAACAAAATATATTTTAGATAAGTTTACAATAATTTAATAATAAACACAATGAAATACAATGAATGATTTTTGCAAAATTATTGCATACTCAAATTTTCGCTTCCCTTATTCGGCAAGAAGAACGTTGCTATTTAAGCGAAAATCGCAAGTTTTACTTATTCGGCACGACGTATAGACATATACATACTCGTACATACTTGTTCATGGCAGGGATCACCGTTGATGCATCAGCTGTAGTCTGCCTATATTCCAAAAGAAATTCCTTGAAAAAATGTAAAGCTTAACAGGCAGATGCAACTCTGAACGTTATCCTTGCAAGAATTTCATAGACGCAATCAGATTAAGGTGTGTCAGCCACTGTCAAATATATCTCTAAGGCAGCCAGCCATCCTGTCGTGCCCAAATTCGCCGATTTATTGGTCGAAAATCAGTAACGCTGCACGTAAGAATTTTCAGTAACTAAGAAATACGAAATGCTCACCAGAGAAAGGTTAAGTAGGGTTTGTCTGAAATACATCATCATTCACCAATAAAACAGAGGTAAACCAACAGGTCTGTTTTATATTTTATGAAAAGCTAAGCCCATTTGCGTTTTACAGTACTAGGAGTCGGCTAATCGGTAGGTAAATACCACTATCACAGCCAGATAGTGGTATTTACCTCCCGATTACCTGTCCAATAGACAATGGTCCTTCTAAAATACTTAGGGAGCAATGGGGTTAGCTTCATATTGGGCCCATAATAATGACAGCAAAACGGAATGATTTAGATTCAAAGAATCAGTGTATGAAGTTTCCTTATCTCTTCAACATAGATGAGAAAACGATTTCCAAGGAGTTACGAACTCAACACATTAAACAAATAACAAATTGACAAGTTGAGAGTAAAATGCCAAATATATAGAAGGACCATTGTCTATTGGACATTTATATATTATTCTTGAGGAAGGCGTCTTCAGGAAAAAATATAGATACAGCAAAGCTTATTTAGCTCCAACCAGTGGTATGCTGGTAGGATATCAAAGCACGCCTGACTAAACACACTTTACAGAAATGTTCAAACCAGCAAGGGGCTATGAAATTACGAAGAAAGTTACTTTGATTAAACGTTTAGTGAATTATTTAATAAAACGTTTTAGATGCTTAATATCAGATTCATGCCAAAATAATTTACTACAGTTGCAATTAATGCGACATAAACCTATACTGTAAAAGGTGCGTAGAATATGCCAGTCAGAAACAAGTGGTAAGTTGTTGAAAGTTTTAATGTGCTTTTACGAGGAGGGTGAGGCCCAGATTAGGGTGTGTAGGAAAAAAAACAAGAATTTTTCCATTAAAAGTGATCTTTAAGCAAGGATGTTGAATATCATCGTGTTTGTTATGTGTTTATAGAAGGACTTTTAGGATAAGTGAATGCTAGAGCGTTCGCTCTTAAAAGATAATGAACTGGGTGTAAAGTAAGAGTTGTCACATTTGTTGTTTGCTGATGACACGGTGTTACTGGGAATTAAAGAGAGAAGTTGAACCTTTTGTTGCGGATTTGGAAGGGAGTGTAAAAAGGGAAGAAAGAAGTTGAAAATGGATGCAAAAAAACCAAAAAAAAACCAAGGTGATGGAAATAGGCATTGGTACGAAAGTATATAAATTATCAGAGCCGGTTCATCCCACTAGGAAAACTAGCCTGCCGCCTACGGTAGTAGCAGATTAGAGGCAACAAAAACAATCGATTTTTCTCGACGCCGATTTAACTGCACCTCTTTGAACTACATTTACAACAGTGGAACAATTGGTGAGGTGAACCTGAAAAATTCGGTGCAAACTACAAGAAATTTAAAATTACAGTCAATAAATATTTTTTGTCATTTTTCTTTAAAATTAATCCATAATGTCGTTCCGAATAGGTAAAACTGGTCAATTAGCAAGAACTCATTTAAAATTAAGTTCTTTCTAAAAATTTCTTTTATACGTTTAAAGATATATTTTTTTTCATTTATGTTAATGTAAAACTTAATAATTTTGTACCAAAAGAACCTTAGAAAACTTATCTAACCTTATTATAACAAGCGCAATTTAATTTAACCTAATCCAACTAAATATACTTTAGATAAGTTTACAATAATTTAATAATAAACAAACACAATGACATATATTTTTTTTCATTGGGTTCAGAATGATTTTTGCGAAATTATTGCATACACAAATTTTCGCTTGCCTTATTCGGCAAGAAGAGCGTTTCTATTTAAGCCAAAATCGAAAGTTTTAAGTATTCGGCACGACATATATATATATATATATATATATATATATATATATATATATAATAATATTTAATTTCACATGGATAGTGAAAAGAACGAAGTTGCTTAGAGCTTTTCACCTTTTAAACGCTTGCTCATGATCAATATATGGCAAAGAGTGGATATTTTGGTGAAGACACAGGCGCGTCTCACTAGTGTCCCTAATGCCACGTCGTATATTGAGCTTAGCGCCAATCATGTAAGCCTTTGGATTGTATCACTTTAGTATTAGTAAACATACCAAGACAGTTAGTTTCTGAGAGTGGGTTATTTTTTATCGCCGTCGCTAGAAAATGCTAATTCTACTTTATTCACTAACGCGATTACTCTTTTATCAGTACTCACATCATTTACGACCATCTTTTCTCGTTAAAGTTTGTCTCACAGAAGGATTACTAAAATCAAAGTTACTTATCCGATATAAGCCGCTTTGGAACCCGTTTTGTGTGCAATGTATGCAACTCTCTGAAAAGCCAATGGGCCAAAGGTCCGAAATAAACGTAGTTTAATCCGTCAGCAAAATTTCAACTCAAAATGTTCCAATGTTAATTGCACTAAAGACACATGTCGATGTATTTTAAGCACTCAAGGACAAGGTCACGAGGTGTACCACTGAAGGATATTATCTTATCCACTGGTTATTTATGGAGGACACGCGCAGCTCAGCCAGACAGTACATCCTGATCTTTACTATTATCATTTATTTGCTACTGCAAAGGATAGGGAGCTTTTAAATTGAGATATGTGAGATACTAAATATATATATATATATATATATATATATATATATATATATATATATATATATATATATATATATATATATATATATATATTTTATTATTAACACATCGGCCGATTCCCACCAAGGCAGGTGGCCCGAAAAGAAAAACTTTCATCATCATTCACTCCATCACTGTCTTGCCAGAAGGGTGCTTTACACTACAGTTATAAAACTGCAACATTAACACCCCTTCTTCAGAGTGCCGGCACTGTACTTCCCATCTCCAGAACTCAAGTCCGGCCTGCCGGTTTCCTGAATCCCTTCATAAATGTTACTTTGCTCACACTCCAACAGCACGTCAAGTATTAAAACCATATGCCTCCATTCACTCCTATCAAATACGCTCACACATGCTTGCTGGAAGTCCAAGCCCCTCGCACACAAAACTTCCTTTACCCCTCCCTCCAACCTTTCCTAGGCCGACCCCTACCCCGCCTTCCCTCCACTACAGATTTATACACTCTCGAAGTCACTCTGTCCGTTCCATTCTCTCTACATGTCCAAACCACCTCAACAACCCCTCCTCAGCTCTCTGGACAATCGTTTTGGTAATCCGCACCTCCTCCTAATTTCCAAACTCCGAATTCTCTGCATTATATTCACACCACACATTGACCTCAGACATGACATCTCCACTGCCTCCAGCCTTCTCCTCGTTGCAACATTCATCACCCATGCTTCACACCCATATAAGAGCGTTGGTATAACTATACTCTCATACATTCCCTCTTTACTTCCATGGACAAGGTTCTTTGTCTCCACAGACTCCGAAGTGCTCCACTCACCCTTTTCCCCTCATCAATTCTATGATTCACCTCATCCTTCATAGACACATCCGCCGACATGTCCACTCCCAAATATCTGAATACATTCACCTCCTCCATACTCTCTCCTCCAATCTGATATCCAATCTTTCGTCACCTATTCTTTTTGTTATCCTCATCACCTTACTCTTTCCTATATTCACTTTCAATTTTCTTCTTTTACACACCCTACCAAATTCATCCACCAACCTCTGCAGCTTCTCTTCAGAATCTCCCAAAGCACAGTGTCATCAGCAAAAAGCAACTGTGACAACTCCCCCTTTGTATTTGCTTCTTTATCTTTTAGCCCAACACCTCTTGCCAAGACCCTCGCATTCACTTCTCTTACAACCCCATCTATAAATATATTGAACAACCACGGTGACATCACACATCCTTGTCTAAGGCCCACTTTTACTGGGAAATAGTCCCCTTCCCTCCTACACACTCTAACCTGAGCCTCACTATCCTCATAAAAACTCTTCACTGCTTTCAGTAACCTTCCTCCTATTCCATACACCTGCAACATCTGCCACATTGCCCCCTATCTACCCTATCATACGCCTTTTCCAAATCCATAAATGCCACAAAAACATCTTTACCCTTATCCAAATACTGTTCACCTATATGTTTCACTGTAAACACTTGGTATACACACCCCCTACCTTTCCTAAAGCCCCCTTGTTCATCTGCTATCCTGCTTTCTGTTTTACTCTTAATTCTTTCAATAATAACTCTACCATACACTTTACCAGGTACACTCAACAGACTTATTCCCCTATAATTTTTGCACTCTCTTTTGTCCTTTGCCTTTATACAAAGGAACAATACACGCTCTCTGCCAATCCCTAGGTACCTTACCCTCTTCCATACATTTATTAAATAATAGCACCAACCACTCCAAAATTATATCCCCACCTGCTTTTAACATTTCTATCTTTATCCCATCAATCCCAGCTGCCTTACCCCTTTCATTCTACCCACTGCCTCACGAACTTTCCCTACACCCACAACTGGCTCTTCCACACTCCTACAAGATGTTATTCCTCCTTGCCCTACACACGAAATCACAGCTTCCCTGTCTTCATCAACATTTAACAAATCCTCAAAATATTCTCTCCATCTTCCCGATACCTCTAACTCTCCATTTAATAACTCTCTTCTCCTATTTTTAACTGTCAAATCCATTTGTTCTCTAGGCTTCCTCAACTTATTAATCTCATTCCAAAACTTTTCTTATTTTCAACAAAATTTGCTGATAACATCTCACCCACTCTCTCATCTGCTCTTTTTTTACATTGCTTCACCACTCTTTTAACCTTTCTTTTTCTCTCCATATACTCTTCCCTCCTTGCATCACTTCTACTTTGTAAAAACCTCTCATATGCTAACTTTTTCTCCTTACTACTCTCTTTACATCATCATTCCACCAATCGCTCCTCTTCCCTCCCGCACCCACTCGCCTGTAACCACAAACTTCTGCTGAACACTCTAACACTACATTTTTAAATCTACCCCATACATTTTCGACCCCATTGCCTACACTCTCACTAGCCCATCTATCCTCCAATAGTTGTTTATATCTTACCCTAACTGCCTCCTCTTTTAGTTTATAAACCTTCACCTCTCTTTTACTTACTGATTCTATTTTCCTTGTATCCCATCTACCTTTTACTCCCACTGTAGCTATAACTAAAAAGTGATCTGATATATCTGTAGCCCTCTATAAACATGTACATCCTGAAGTCTACTCAACAGTCTTTTATCTATCAATACATAGTCCAACAAACTACTGTCATTACGCCCTACATCATATCTTGTATACTTATTTATCCTCTTTTTCTTAAAATATGTATTACCTATAACTAAACCCCTTTCTATACAAAGTTCAATCAAAGGGTTCCCATTATCATTTACACCTGGCACCCCAAACTTACCTACTACACCCTCTCTGCATGTTTCTCCCACTTTAGCATTTAGGTCCCCTACCACAATTACTCTCTCATTTGGTTCAAAAGTTCCTATACATTCGCTTAACATCTCCCAAAATCTCTCTCTCTCCTCTACACTCCTCTCTTCTCCAGGTGCATACACGCTTATTATGACCCACTTTTCGCATCCGACCCTTATTTTAATCCACATAATCCTTGAATTTACACATTTATATTCCCTCTTTTCCTTCCATAACTGATCCTTCAACATTATTGCTACCCCTTCCTTAGCTCTAACTCTTTCAGATACTCCTGACTTAATCCCATTTATTTCTCCCCACTGAAACTCGCCTACCCCCTTCAGCTTTGTTTCGCTTAGGGCCAGGACATCCAACTTCTTTTCATTCATAACATCGGCAATCATCTCTTTCTTATCATCCGCACTACATCCACGCACATTCAGACAACCCAATTTTATAAAGTTTTTCTTCTTCTCGTTTTTAGTAGATTTGTACAGGAGAAGGGTTACTAGCCCATTGCTCCCGGCATCTTAGTCGCCTCATACGACACGCATGGCTTACGGAGGAAAGATTCTTTTCCACTTCCCTATGGACAATAGAGAAAATAAAAAGAACAAGAGCTATTAAGAAAAAGAAGAAAAACCTAGATGTGTGTATGTATATATATGCATGTGTATGCCAGTGTAGTGTGACCTAAAGTGTAAGTAGAAGTAGCTAGATATACCTGTTATCCAGCGTGTTTATGAGACAGAAAAAGACACCAGCAATCCTACCATCATGTAAAACAGTTTCAGGTTTCTGTTTCACAGTCACCTGGCAGGACAGTAGTACCTCCCTGGGTGGTTGCTGTCTACCAACCCTTACTACCAACCTATTTTTTTTTTTTTTTTCAACAAGTCGGCCGTCTCCCCCCGAGGGGAGGGTGACCCAAAAGAAAATCCCAAAAAAAAACTTTCATCATCATTCAACACTTTCACCACACTCATCATAATCACTGTCTTTGCAGAGGAGCTCAGATACGACAGCTGAAAAGTCCCTCCCCGCTGTCACTATCTCAGACCCCTCCTTAAAATGCAGGCATTGTACTTCCCATTTCAGGACTCAAGTCCAACTAAATCAATTAACTGGTTTCCCTGAATCCCCTTTACACAATGTTACCCTGCTCACACTCCAACAGATCGTCATGTCCCAAAAACCATTGTCTCCATTCACTCCTATCTAACACGCTCACACATGCTTGCTGGAAGTCCAAGCCCCCCGCCCACAAAACCTCCTTTACCCTTCCTCCAACCTTTTCTAGGACGACCCTACCCGCCTTCCTTCCCCCACAGATTTTTCGCTCTCCAAGTCATTCTACTTTGATCCATTCTCTCTAAATGACCAAACCACCTCAACAACCCCCCTTCAGCCCTCTGACAAATCTTTTAGTAACTCCCACCTTCTCCTAATTTCCACATTCGAATTTTCTGCATAATATTTACACCACACATTGCCCTTAGACAGGACATCTCCACTGCCTCCAGCCTCCTCCTCGCTGCAGCATTTGCAACCCATGCTTCACACCCATATAAGGGGTTGGTCCACTATCTTTCGTACATTCCTTCTTTTTCCTCCATGGATAACGTTTTTTTTCTCCACAGATACCTCAATGCACCACTCACCTTTTTTCCTTCATCAATTCTATGATTAACCTCATCCTTCATAAACCCATCCGCTGACACATCACTCCCAAATATCTGAAAACATTTACTTCTTCCATAATCCCTCTCCAATGTGATATCCCATTTTCTTTATTTAAATCGTTTGATACCCTCATCACCTTACTCTTATCTATGTTCACTTTTAAATTTCTACCTTTAAAACTCTCCCAAAATCGTCCACTAACCTTTGCACTTTTCTTTAGAATCTCCCATAAGCACAGTATCATCACAAAAAGTAAATGTCCTTTTGCTTTAATTTTATAAATTTAAACCCCCCCCTCCCCCAACCCTAGCA